>CM055342.1:27189415-27395836 GCA_029228605.1 Salix koriyanagi
TGTGTGTGTGTATATATATTTGAAATTTTGTATTTGGGAATTTCTAAAGTAATGGTAGAAGAAATTGAAATATAAAAAAAAACACCCAAGCAAGAGAAACGAAGACAATAATGTCGCATATCATAATTTTTTGCACATGCCAGGAAAGTAAGCGAGACAAAATTGAACCCAACCAGAAATCAAACCAGTAAGAAGGCAACAACAATTGATAATTTAGCAACAACAAAAGGAAAGTGCAATTGTAATCAGCGTAAGAAGTAATTTTGATGGTAGTGTAATTAGCGTAAGAAGTGATTTTTATGGTAGCGTAAGAAATTGAAATATTTAAAAAAAAAACCCAAGCAAGAGAAACGGAGATAGCAGTGTCGCAAATCATAATTTTTTGCACATACTAGGAAAGCAAGTAGAGCAAAATTGAACCTAGCTAGAAATCAAACCAACAAGAAGGCAACAACAACAAAATGAAAGTGCAATTATAATCAGTGTAAGATTTTTTTTATGGTGGTATAAGAAGGTTAAAAAACAATCACAAATTGCAAAGAAAAAAAACAAAAACATGAATGTTCGAGTTCAAGAAATTGGCAAGATACAAAGAAAGTAAATTGAGTAAATCTTAATTCTGACAAAGAAGCAACCCAACCTAACCAACCAAGAAATAAGCAACACTGAGCAAAAACTGATGATGATTAAATGATTTGTCATAAGAACACGAAGCAAAACCAAGACAGGTGTTGCACCCTCCGCGAGAGCGCGGCGTCTCGGCGACCCTCCCCGTGTGCGGAGGATTCAATGTTGGGGTTTTATCTTTATTTCGTGAAAAAGAGAGTCACCACCTAGTATTATGGTTACCAAGGAATCTAAAACTGGTCTTTCAGAGATTCTAAGGTAAGGGACTGATTGCGTAAAGGGAAGGTTTTAACACCCCTAGTACGCCCTATCTAAGGTAAGCTGCTTGGTGTTTTTGTTTGTTTTATGATTTTTTATGATATTGATCTTTCAAAAATATATTGGTTAAATGATGATGACTTATTATCCCTGTAAAAATATTTTGGATATTAACTCTTTTAAGATTTATTTATCCAAATACCAACAGTGAATAATAACGAATTATCCTCGTTAATATTTTGGATATTAACCCTTTTAGGATTTATTTATCCAAATACCAACAGTGAATAATAACAAATTATCCCCGCCAATATTTTGGATATTAACCCTTTTAAGGTTTATTTATCCAAATACCAACAGTGAATAATAAACAAATTATCCCCGCCAATATTTTGGATATTAACCCTTTTAGGATTTATTATCAAAATATCAACAGTGAATAATACGAATCACCAAAAATAAGGCCAATACCCTTTGGATTTTACAAACATGTTGTAAATCCAAAAATGCAATAAATGATTTTTTCACGAAATCCATGCTAAAACACATTTTTTTCTTCAAACTCCGAGATAATATATATTTTTGAAAGAAAAAGAATTTTCAAAAAATATGCTAGTGTATTGACCATATGCACGAAAACAACACATTTTATCTTTTTTTTTAAAAAACAAAAATCTTTTTTTGCAAATTTTGTATTTTTTATATTTTTTTTATTTGTTGGGCTGGGCTCTTGGCCCACTATTATCGGGATGGAAGCCCGTCTTAAATCAGGTGTCTGGCCGGGCACAAAGCCCGGCCTGACCACCCAGCGGGGAGTGAATTAATTCACTCCCCGCAACATGCAAAACAAAGATCTACAATAAAATGGAAGATTTTCGAGTGTGATGAACGGCGTACCTATTAATACCGTTGGGTAGAGGAGGTCGAGTCGATTCTTCTAGTCATAGTGGCGTCGGAAATGATGGCTGAAGTGGGCGTCGGAAGGTGACGTGTGGGTTATTGCTGCTGTCGTTTGTTGCGGCTTTTTTGCCGGAGCTAGCTATCGTTGCTGGAGTGGTGGTGGAAGTTCTAGTGACGATGAGACGGTGCGTGGTGGCCGGAGTTGATGGCTGCTGGAGGAGAGAGAGCGACGCCGATGTTTTAGTGAGAGAGAGAGAGTGGACTAACAGAGAGAGATGAAGTGAAGAGGGAGAGCCGAAGCTAGAGATGAGGGAAATGAAGATTATTTAAATTTTACGTAAATTTTCCTCTGTCTTCTTTGTTGCTTTATGTGATTTTCTCCTCTGCTTCCCCTCCTCTGTCTCTCTTTTTTTTACATGAAAATTGGCTCTGTGACGTTGGTGCAACCCCTCTGGTTTTGCAATCTCCCCTCATTGCAAACGTGAATTTTCCTCCTCCCTCCTCACTGCTCTTATCAAGATTTTCTCTTCTCGATCCTCACTTTCTCTGTTATTTTCTCCCTCTCTATATTATTTCTTCCTCTTCTTTTTTTCCCCCTTCCCTGTCTCTGCATATAGGTATTTATAGTAGAGAAAGCAACCCTTCGGCTGCCCATGGCGTGCAGCGAAGGGCTACTGCCTTTGCATATCCAACAACGTGTATTTGTTCAAGGGGCATGCCTGCATTCCAGGTGATTGAACAGTGCATGGTTGCAAGTTGGGAGGAGGCAAAAATGCAATTTGGTCCCTCATTTTATAATTGTTCTAATCGAACCCTCAATTGGCTTTAAACTTTCAATTTTGTGCAATTGCATCTCCGTTAAAATTTCGAGAGTAACCTTAGCTTTGTGCGCATTTTTTATTCTGGTCCTTGGTTTCTGATTTGCACGATTTAACCCCCAATTAACTATTAGACTCTCAATTCATTCAATTTGACCCCCGATTTCACATAATTGGCTTGGAAAAATTCAAATCGGTCGCCGAAAATTCCTATCTCCTCAATTGAATCCGAATTAAATTCAAGAACTTGATTTCTCATCGATTAAGCCCTTAATAAAATTAATTTGGCCAATTTAAAATATAATCAAGTCCTTGCAGTTAATTAAATCTTTCAATTGGACCCTAAATTAATTCTCAAACATAATTACACTTTTAAATCGGCCAACGATTAAATCAAACTGACCCATAAAAATAAAATCATATCTTTCGACTTAATTTTTACACAGATTTATCCGATAATAAATTACTTTAGCATTGAATTTGCGATTTCCTTCATTTTAGGCACAAAAAAAGCACGATCGAGCTCTCGAAAACATCCAAAATTTCACCTTGATTTTCCTAGCGACACCAACCCCTTTTGTTTTTTATTTTTGTTATTTTCGGGTAGTTTGGGGGAATAACCCAAAATTAGGTTATGACAACAGGGACATAAGAAAAAAATATAGCAGTGAACGCAGCAGCAACAACAAAACAATTAACGCAATCTTGCTAGAATAATATAAAAGTAAACTAAAAGCAAAATGGTTGGAATTTCAAGTGTCATGTATATATATATAACAATCAATTTAGAGAAGCTTGCAACGACAACAACAACAATAAAACAATTAACGCCATCTTGCCAGAATAATATCAAAATAAAATAAGAGCAAAATGGTTGGAATTTAAAGCGTCATATATATATATATATATATACACACACAATCAATTGAGAGAAGCTCGCAATGGCATCAGCAACAACAAAACAATTAGCGCAACAACAACAAAACAATTAATGCAATCTTGGCAAAATAATACCATGGTATAAAAAAAGCAGAATGGTTGAAATTTCAAGTGTCATGCATATATATAACAATCAATTCAGAAAAGCTCGCAACGGCAGCAACCACAATAAAACATTTAACGTAGCACCAAAAATAATCTTGAGGATAATATTACAGTGAAATAAAAAAGAAATGGTTGGAATTTGAAGCGTCATATATATATATATATATATATATATATATATATAGCAATCAATTTAGAGAAGCTCGGGATGACACCGACAACAATAAAACAATTAACACAGTAGCAATAATGAAACAATTAACGCAATCTTGCCAGAATAATACCACGGAAAAAATAAAAGCAAAATATTTGAAATTTGAAGCACCATGTATATATAAAACAATCAATTTATAGAAGTTCGTAATGACAGCAACAATAATAAAACAATTAATGCAGCAGCAACCACAAAACAATTAACGCAATCTTGCTAGAATAATATAACAGTAAAATAAAAGCAAAATCTTTCAAATTTCAAGCCTTATGTATATATACAACAATTATTTTAGGAAATCTCGCAAAGGTAGCAATAATAGAAAATAATTAATGCAACAACAACCACAAAACAATTAACGCAATTTTGTTAAAATAATATAACGACAAAAAAACTAATTGCTTGGAATCTAAAGCGTCATGTATATATATAACAATCATTTTAAAAAAAGCTCGCAATGGCAGTAATAACAATAAAACAATTAACGCAATCCTGACAGAATAATATTACAGTGAAATGAAAGCGAAATGGTTGGAATTTAAAGCGTCATGTATATTTATATCAATCAATTTAGAAAAATTGCAACGGCAGCAACTACAACTAAACAATTAATGCAGCAACAACAACAAAACAATTAACACAATCTTTCTAGAATAATAGTAAAGTCAAATAAAAGAAAAATACACAGAATTTCTTGTGTTATGTATATATTTAACAATCAATTTAGAAAAGCTCACAGTGGCAACAACAACAATAAACCAATGAACGCATCAGCAACAACTAGAGATGACAATACCATAGGGGGCAACAACAACAACAATAAACAAATTAACAAAGCAAAGCAACAATCATTGAAGAAAAAATAACAACCACAACAACAATAACTACATCAGCAATAATAATTGGAACCAAAACCAATGAAGATGAAGGAAGCAATTGCCCTGGAGTTACAGAACATCAAGAACAATTGTGAATTGCATGTATAAAATATGCAAATATGACATTTCTGATTTTTCTAGCTTAAACATTAAAGTTTTGAAAGATTATGTTAATCGCAAGGCAAAATTAATTAATTAAGTTAACAATCCAGGATTTCCTTGCAGCCTTTCGTCCCAACAATATCACAGTAGAACATAAAAGAAATGGTTGGATTTTAGCATCATACATATATAAACAACAACCAATTTAGGGAACTGAAAAAAGACAGTAACAATAACAAAACTATAAACAGCAGAATGACAATGAACCAAGGGACAAAGAATAAGGAGGTAGATAGGGAACCATCAAATTAAAAATGCAAAGGTGGAATAAATGGAGATAGAAAAAAAAACTGAAAAGCAAGGCATGAAGTGAATTGCGAAGAAATATAATGATGAGGATAAAAAAAGGAGTAATTGGTGAGTTCCCTTGATACTTAACAGCCTTCATCCTTTGATAGAGATGAATGTGAAGGATATGGACGCCCTTTCATGATTTGATAAAGCCACTACATCACCAATTTCATGACAACTAAACTTCTAAATTGGCAGCTTCATCTTACGCGGGCTTTTGACCCAATAAAGGTTCATAAATTGTCACGAGAGATATTCCCAATTGTAGTAGGGTAGATTTACGGCTATAGGAAGACAAAACACATTAATTAAATGCAAGGATGCATTAATTAGACGTAAATGTTGAGTTGTTTTTTGGGGAGTTCTAAGCACGTGACAGTAGTAGTGCGTGACGATGACGAGGGCATTCGACATATTTGATAATTGTTCATGCTATTTAATCAGTATAAACAGTCCCAAAGGAATGCCTCTAGCGGACAATGTTTAGAAGAATCTAGGAGCAAAATAATGGTTCTAGTACAATGTTGATCAGCAACGACAGATGGTATGCGACAATGTTTACTCAGCATCTCTTAACTAGTTTTTTTTCAAAACCAATTTGAGTTAATCTCAAAAGAAGATCCTTGCCTTAGACACCCTTAAAATTCTATCCATGTTAATTAATTAGCATGCACAGTAGCAGCTGATGATTTAAAGCTCGACCATTAAGCAAAATGGTGATAAGAACAGTTGTAATGGATGATGAGAGGCCTAGCATGTGCGGGACACTACCTGCATGAAAAAAAGACTTGTTCGTTTAGCAGACATTAAGTCTTGTTAATACCAATTAGATGGCAGATGACATGCATAGTGTGAGTGACTTACTGATTTGTCATTCGGGCAGCAGCGACCATCAACATTTCAGGCGGCCTCTGCAGGTGCTCATGTTAATTAATTAGCATGAGTAGCTTCCAAAGAGAGCTAATGACGTCACAATTTCCAAAGAGAGCTAGTGAAGTCAATTTTGAGATCGCAGCTGCTAGAGAGAGTTACCGAAGTCATGAGTTGTCGCATGAGTAGCTGCCAAACGAGATGAGGACAAAAAAAGGAGTAATTATGAGTTCCCTTGATACTTAACAACCTTCACCCTTTGAAAGAGATGAATGTGAAAGGATTTTTTCGACCTTTTGTGCTTTGATAAAGCCATTACGCCAATGATTTCATGACAACAAGACTTCTAAATTTGCAGCCTCATCTTGTGTAGACTTTTGACCCAACAAAGGTTCGTAAATTGCCACAAGAGATATTCCAAATTGTAGTAGGGTGGATTTGCGGCCACAAGAAGACAAAAGTACATTAATTAAATGCAAGGATGCATTAATTAGAAACAAATGTTGAGTTGTTTTTTGGGGAGTTTTGGGCACGTGATAGGTAGTAGTTCGTGACAATGATGAGGGTGTTCGACATTTTTGATAATTGTTCATGCTATTTAATTAGCATGAACAGTTCCAAAGTATGCCTCTAGCGGACAATGTTTAGTAGAATCTAAGAGCAAAAGAATGATTCCAGTTCAATGTTGATCAACAGCGGAGAGATGGTATGCGACATTGTTTATTCATCATCTATCAACTAATTTTGCTTCAAAACCAATTTGAGTTAGCCTCAAAAGAAGATCCTTTGTCTTGGGCACCCTTGTTTATTAGCATGAGAAGCCGCCAAAGAGAGCTAATGAAGTCGTAGCTGCAAAAGAGAGCTAATGAAGTCATGAGTTGCAGCATGAGTAGCTGCCAAAGAGAGCTAATGAGGTCGTAGTTGCCAAAAAGAGCTAATGAGATCATGAGTTGCATTGTTTCAATCCAAAGTGCCTTAAGTATGGGTGAACAGTGCAACCATAACCTGATTTAGCTTTTCTTATAATGGGATGTTCATATAAGAATAGCAAAAGAAATGTCTTTTTGTTTGAAAATGGTCCTCAATAATAATTTGATAGTAAGAACCAATGGAAAGAAATATGATTACTCCACAACTATATATATAGTTTTCATATATTTAAAAAGAAAAAAAAATATTTGATTTTGCAGTATTACATGACGTGGATCAATCAATCTCTTTCCTTTGTTTAAAAAAAAACCCAAAATCAATTTGAAAGAAAAAATCTTCCTTGACTTAGATTTATTTCTTTATATGTATTCAAGGTATAAAAAAACTAATCTTATGTTATTGGAAACACAATATGTTTTGTACTCAAAAACTCATTTTAAATATATCTTTTGCCTAAATCACTTAGAAAAAACACCCTTAGAACCTTGTTAAATTGATATATGATCTCCAAAAACACAAACAACTGCCCCAAAATCTTCCTTGGCTTAGATCTAACCCCCCCTCGATCATATGAAACCTTTTGACACAAACATCGACTATTTTTATCGTCTTTCCCAACAACTCTCTATTTTTAAGCCAAAATCTGGTGACCTCCTCTTTGCCCTCAATCCATAAAAGGACTACAAAAAAACATTTTATAGGGATTGGTCACCTAGTACTTAAAAAAGATGACTGATGAAAATGATTTTTTAAAACAAATTTCAAATTCACCATCTATGTTATCCATGTTTTTCACTTTAATTCTCTTTCTTTGAATTTAACCCTATCTAAAAAAAAACATGCAATTGAGTGATGATTTTAGCTCAAAAGAGCTCCATTATGAAAAGAAAAAATTTGAGGAATGTAATGAAAATTTTGAAAAATACACTATTAAAATCTATAATAAATTATAAAGAGCATGAAGAATAAAATAATTATAATGTTTTACCCCAAGCTTTAGTTTTTGTTATTTGGGAGTCATTTGTTGATAACAAAGATCGAAAGCCTTAATACAAATGTTTATCCCAAATGCAACATACTTGTTTGCTCTGTTATTTTTTTTTCTAAAAGGATATGGTCTTCTCATTACAAAAAAAAAAAACACTATTCAAGGCCTACAGGGCCCATACGCTTTCCTAAAGAGTTTGTGTTGTTATAGGTTCTTTAGGTTTTTTCATTGACTCTTTGAGTTTTTTATCTTTTATTTTTTTAATTTTATTTTTTAATATATAGTTTTTTTATTTAATTTTATAATCAATATTGGATTGATGATAAATTATTTTTTGTGTTTTTCATCATCTAATAAATAAAACAACTAATTCAGGGATGTTTTGGGAGTGTTTTTTCAAAAGTGTTTTGAAAAAAAAATGATTTATTTTTTATTTTTTATTTTTAAGTTTTAATTAACAAAATTTGGTAATTTTAGAATATTTTGATATGGTGATGTCAAAAATAATTTTTAAAAAATTAAAAAAAAACATAATTTTAATATATTTTTAAAGCAAAAAAATATTTTCAAAAACAACCACAACCACAGTCCCAAACAGTCAAGTCAACTAATAACATAGATCGTGATTTTAGCATGTTGAATACGGCTAACTTCACATGTTTTTTTTCTTCTTATTTACAGAGAAAAACGATCAAGTGACTGAATCATCACCGAGAAAAAGTAAGAGAGTTTTCAAAGCTGTTCGTTCATCCTGACAGTTCTCTTCTTCTCTCACCTAACATTAATTTTATGCCGGAAAGTCTTTCAAGGTTTGGCCTATTCATGACTAAATCCAACACAGTCAAATTCCAAAGTAAACATTTTTTTTCATACGGCTGCATAAAAAGTACTGAAAATAACATTTTTGTTTTCTGGTGTGCTGCTACTGGTTTGCTTTGGATGCATGCTTGACGTGAACCCATTGAGAAAACGATTGTTAAACAGTAGTTGCAGTGGAAGCTTCATCCACTCCTTCGTTGCTTCTGGCTGGTTGTGGCAGGCAGGGAAAGCTCCCGAAATCTAACAAATTTTACCCCATGCTAAAGCATTCTTTATATCATTTTACGGTCAATAAAAGCAATCTAAAGACTCTTTTCAAAGCAATCGAGTGCAAAAGTAAGCACTATTAATCAGTCGGAGATAAAAGGGAAAACATGTAATCACCGGAGACAGCAGCCTAATCATGGTATTTAGACAAGATGAGCCGTTCAAAGTAGACTGCATCCCCTTTTCATGTCCATCTGACCTAGCTTTTCTAGGGAAGACGCTTTCAAAGTCTACAACTACGTGCTCTTCCTCAAGTTCACGCACACATGAATTGAACGTCCAGCGGACGTAGAAGGGACCCGGGCATCATTCATTACTTTTTTTTTTATATAAAAAAAGGTATGGCAAAGGACCAGGAAAGTGAGGGATAGCAAAATACGAGAGGCTGGACAGCGTTTTCTATTTTCGAAGTAGCCTATTTTCTGCATTCCATAACTGAGCAGACCAGTCAAAGCAACCTTTTTAATTAAAGGTGATGATAGTTTGTCATGAAACTAACTTTACAAACAGATAGGCCGCTATTTACAGCAGTAAGAATTAAAGAAAGAAATCATCAGTGTTCATCCTGCATCTCAGATGAAAAGAAAAAGAAAAAGAATAGCAACTGCGTGTTTAAAATGGGAAATCGTACAGGAATCTGAATTCTGAAATATACAGTAGAGGGCTGTCAGAAGACGAGGGCCCCAATTCAAGCTAAATTTCAACTGCACAGGCGAGCATGCCCATTCTAAATTCATGCTTCGCTAATCATCAGAAAAAATAGATTCAATCCAAGATAAGATGAAATCAAAAAACACTGCACAAAACACTGAATTTCGCAGAAGCAAGGAATCCATGAAAAGAGCATGGCAAATCAGGGCGACAACGCGACGGGGTGTTGACAATTCGAGCATTGGCTTTCAAACGGGTTAAGGAATTTTGACTGATGGTTTCACACTTGTGTGCTCATGAGACATCTCCATTGCCTTGTGCTGGGGCCTTTGTCTAGAAGCATTAGCAAACCGGCATTGGTGGCGGAAAGCCCAAACATATACCTGCCATTACAATATTTGATGAGATCAAACATCTAAGAATAAGAATCTTAAACATTGTTTTCTCGAATTGAAGCAACTGAGAAACATAATACTGTAAGCATGTGCATTTGCTTCTGTAAAAGAGCAGGTGAGTCACAAATTTCGAAACTGGGAATTTCAGAACTATTCCCCCTGGATTCATTCCCCTCTTTCTCCAATTACATTAAGAAATTACAAAGATTTTACATTCAAATTTGGAAACAATTTCTACCCCTGGTTCATTTATTATCTTGCAAAATACACAGCAAGTAAACCCAGTGGAATTTTTTAACTCATGATTTGCATGTAATTCAAATAATTCTGTATATACAATTAACTGGGAGCACTAAAAGAGATTAAATTATGTCAATAGTTTATAGCAATACACTTACTTGCTTCGTTGAGCTTTCTTTCTCCAAAAAACAAAGGACACAACCCACTGAACAAACAAAATGAATGACGAGTTATTGATGCTAGTAAAACAAATAACACCCAGCACGGTGCTTAAGAAGTGATATATAAGAACAGACAGCTAGGTAGTCGTTAATGCATAGAGAATTAAATGAGTGACTCAATTCACAGCATAACTCAGATTCCAATAGACAGTCTTCTACAATGCAGTTCAGTTTATTCAAATTAAGATAGTATATGAGTCTGGTTCAGCCATACCCACGATAACGAAGAATAAAGATTTCAGTGAAAAACAAGGACAGAGGGAGGAGATGCAGGTCAAGGAGGGTTCGAAGTTATGTATAGGACAAAGGAATAACCGAAACAAATACCATAATGCAAGAACAATCACCATAATGATTATGGAACAGCAGATTTGATGATATATTTTGAATAACAAAAAAGGGTGGGCCTCGGGATCAAAAGACCTGACACTCAACTGAATGGAAATCTCTAATATGCAGCAAAGCATATTCATTACACAAAGCATAAAGAACTACCTTAAAGACTGACATGAAGGAAAAGCTTCCAAGAAGAGATGGTTTCTTCACAGGCAACTTTCTTTCTGGAGACATTTCCTTGCACAGATGTTGAGCTATCTCTTTCAACAATACCATTTGTGCTTTATCAGTCCGCATTGAAATAATTGCTTGCCTCATAGATTCCCTGTCAGCCTCGAGTGCCTGAAGTCTCATGTAGAGCTTTTTTATGTCAGGATCACTAACATCAGGTCGATTCAATGTCTCTCTAGGAGTTGAAAGATACTCTTCATAAATCCCAATTCCAGCTTTTGGTTCTGTAGCACCATTCTGTGAAACCCCGTTATGGATAGAATCAATGGTATAAACTCTGTCACTCATGTCATCTCCAAATTCTGATGAATTATCCCTCTTTCTTGAATTCGTGCAATCTTCCACTTGTGAAGCATTATCCATCTTCTTTATGCTATTGATTAACTTGGTTCTTGGAGAATCAGTGGCAAAATCTGGACCAACTTCTCTATACATCCCCATCAATGAACTTGAACTATCTGCAGAGAGCCTCCTGCTGTGCCTAGACCGCCTAGGAGAGTGGCCAACAACCACCTTCTCAAAAATATTCTTCGTACCAGCAAAATCACCGTCCTGTTGAATGTTGCGTGGGCTTCTCTCCATCTGATAGATCCTATATTCCAAATTCTTCAACTGCTCCCGACCATGTGGGGTCTCACTGAATGCATATTTCTCAATATCCACGATATCATCTTCAGCCTCCATGGGATTCGGGTTTTCATTCAAATTGCATTTCAGGGGTGGGTATTCATAAGCTGGAAACTCTAATTGAGCCGCATCCAAACTTTCATTCATGCTTGTGTTGCGGCTAAACCCGCCCCTCTCACCCTCTGCCTCTGCCTCTGTAAGGCCATAACTCATCATCCTATGCTTATAAGCCTGAATTTCACAAGTAAGTGATTGAATTGCCTGCTCTCTCTTGTACAAAACATCTTCCAGAGCCAAAATCTCCTGCTGATCATGATCCATCTTCTCCTCAGCAAACCGCTTAAATTGCCTTGCCTCCATTTGGATCTCTGCCTTCTCCCTCTGCAACCTCAATATCATCGACATGGCTTCATTTGCCGCTGAAGCAGCAGCATTCCTTTCCTCTTCCAATTCCGTGTACAAATCCTGCACCGTCTGCTGTTGGCTAGAAACCATCTCACGCAAAGCAGCACATTCATTCTCAATCTGTACTCGTGGGTTCGAGAAGGAATCCATACCAGGTATATAAAACCGATTTCCCTCCTCAAACTCGTCATGTTTTCTTTTAACAGACCTGATCCAAGCCCCTGAAGATGAACCGGTTAATAAAGAACAACTGCAGTCACAATTACAGCACTTCACCAAATCCGTCGACGGTGAAGCCTGTGTCGAAAATACTTCCAAATCCATAGCCCAATTATCATTCAAAACTAAATACTTTCTTAAAAAAAAGGATCCCAATTCACATAGCAATCAAAGAGAGCCTTTCTCCCTTGGGAGCTCTCAATTTCTCTTCTCTCAATTGAATCTAGAGATCTTTCAGTTGGCAATTCCTTTCCTTCCTCAACCACACCTCAAACTCCTAAGAATAACAAAAATTACACACAAATTACACAATAACACAAACCCCGACAATAAAAAAAATCACTTTCTTTTCTGCAATTTAAACATTTTGCAGCTTGAAATATGATCGACAAAAACACAAATTAACACTCTTTTTTGTATTATTAATAAATAAAACTAAGGAGCATTAAAAGACACATTTTTATTCCTAGACAGAGGTAAAACAATAATTCCAATCAAAAGCAGACAGAATCCCGCGCGCGATAGAGAGAGGGGGGTTGTGTGTTACCTAGGCTTTGAAAAACCGATGCCGGTAAATTTGAGGCCAAATTCGCCGAGAGAAAACAAAACAAAAAAACAATTTACCGCGAAAGAAGCGAAAAAATGAAGAGATCACCGGTGGCGGCAAAGAATGAGAATCCTAATCAAATTCCCCGGGAAAAAAAAGAGTAGAAAAAATAAAACGAAGAGATGGCGTTTGGAGGGAAAGAAAATGGAAGTGAGAGAGAGAGAGAGAGAGAGAATTGGAAACCCTAGATTCTGTTATTGTTTATCTGTTTAGACAGCCCGTTAATGGCTGACGAGATTGTTTTATGGTTCTCGATTTCCGTGTCAGAGAGAGAGAGTTTGGGGAGCAGGTAAGTGTACGGGGTGAGAGAGTATTTTATGATAATTATGATGATTAGATGAAAAAAATTAGTTGGAAGTTGGAACATGCTTAGCTATTTATTTTATTTTTACTTTTCCAGCTCATAACTACTTTTCTTTATCTATGCTTTTGGGTTAGAAATAGACAGGAAAGAGTAAAATATGTTCTGGAATTAGGAAATTTATACAGCTAATTCCATAGACCAATTCTATTTATAAGATTGTATGATGTAGACTTTTGATTTTTAATTTTTTTGAAATATTTTTTTTAAAAAAAAACTTTTAATATCAGGAAATTAAAAAATAATTTAAAATAAAAAAATATTTCCTTACCAAAATACCTTTAAAAAAAACATAAAAAAATTAGGTAAGATTCAGTCAAATCCGAAAGTTAGCCATGGACTGCCCTAATTTGCACACATGATCAGTTTCGCCAATGTATACTGCTTCGGGGAATAACCTCTGCTTTGCCTAACAAGCTGTTTCGAATGATGGAGTCTTTATTTTTTATTATAAAATATAGTTTTTTAATTTTCAAAAATTATTTTTCACGTAGAACATTAAAATGATCTAAATTTTTTAGAAAATTAAAGAATAAAAACACAATTGTTTTTTCATGCATGGGATTAGAAATCTTTCTTTCTTTAATTGTAACATCAACAGCTAATTCACACTAGCTTTCGTTTTTATTTTTGTTCTCACTTTCTTAATTTAATTCATCTTTTATATTCATTTATTAAAGAGAAAAAAAGTAATAAAAAAACAGTGACAATAAAAAAAAAATAAAAAAAAAAAAAAGCCAATGGTATTTTACTGCTTCAGTGGTACTACTACATCAGCAGGTCAAATTCGATGACTAACTTTTGATTCCTTAAATTTTATTACTATGGTTTTCATATTTGTCATTTAATGTTGTAATTAATATTGTTTTTATGTCATATATATATATGTGTGTGTGTATGACTATTAAAATTAAATTTTTTTAATTATTTTTTTAAAAAAAATATTTTAGTTATTAATTCATTAAAATGATCTAAAAACACTAAAAAATCATTTAAAGCAAAAACTATATATACAATAACTCAATGAGCGAGTCATGAGCCTTAACAAAATAAAAGGCTTCTACTTTTGACAATTATCATGACCCTTAGATCTTTGATAGATGAATTAATGGTATAAATAACATTTTTTTTGATTAATATAATATGTCTTATAATAAAAGGGTTAGGTTTGTCAAGATATAACTTAATAGTGAAACCTAATTTTATTGAAAAGATGTTGAGGATTATCTAGAGGGAGGGTTCTCCATTCTATAAATCTAATTTTTTTAGTGCCAAAAAAAACTTATATATATATAAAGATAAAAGCAAATGAGTTTTAATGAAATGTCTATATTGAGTTCAAATGTTCAGTGTGCTAAATATCAAGATTTTCATCATATCTTCTTCAATTACACCTCTAAACCCTTTGTAATCCAAGAACATAAAAATATAAAAAATTGTCATTTGTAAGTTTGTGAATCTAATCTTGAGAACTATATTGAACTAGATAAAAAGAATATGCAAATAAAAAGGGTAACACGATAAGTCCATATGAGTTTGAAATAGATATACATTAAGATTATAATAAGTTTGTTTTAGTGATAAAGGAGATTTTATGAGACCTTAGTGAAACCACTTAAAGAGGTATCTGTAGTGTTAGGAATTGTTTTTTTTAATTAAAAATATTCCATTTGAGCTTCCTAATACCTTTTGTCCTACACTTAACAGCTAGAATCATGGTAGTCAAAATTGAGATTTTGACACGGATCGGAAAGGGCTCCGAAAAATCGGATCGTAAAATCGTAGAAAGATCGTAAAATGTCCGTACAAAAATTATTATTTTTAATTATATTTAAATTTAAAAAATGAATTTAAATATAATTAAATATTATTATTATTTATTATTATTATTATTATTCTACGATTTTTCTACGATTTTTTACGATTTTTCTACGATTTTGAACGATTTTTCTACGAGTTTGACCGAGTTTGACCGGTTTCGATTTTTCTTTCCGATCCAACCAGGTTTTCGGAGCCAACTCGCAAAATCGTACGATTTTGCGAGTTGGCTCGCGATTTTGACTACCTTGGCTAGAATGTAAGTAATAGATATTGCACGCATACTGAACTCTCTGATCCTTTATCTCATACATGTGATAAGAAAGATGAAGATAATCTTAATTTATTAGGTTGTGCTGAAACCATATTTACTTAGATTTTGAAAGTTGTTTATCTCATTCCACACTCTTAGTCATATAGTGTTAAAAGCTACAAATCTAAAAACTTGTAGATCTTTTTTCTATGTATCCTAGCACTAAGATGTTTGAGTTAGTTGAGTTATTTGCATATAAAGTTCATAAGTTACATGTGAGATCATAAAACAAATTCAAACAAGTAATGAAAAATATAAGTGTTGACTTGATTTACATACGTATCATGACGTGTTTACTGTTGAGGATTATTTCAATATACAAACTAGACCTAAATAATATCATTTAAGGGGTGTTTGGGAATACGTTTGAAAAAAAATATTTTTATTTTTTTATTTTAAATTTAAAAAAAATGATGTTTTTAGATCATTTTGATGTGAAGATGTTAAAAAATATTTTTTTTTAAAAAAAACCATCATTTTGATGCATTTTTAAACAAAAAAGCACTTTCAAAAATAAAATAAAAAATCACATTTTTTACAGCTATGTTATGAACACTCGGTTTAACTTATAAAAGATTATTATTATTTTTTATTTGATAGTATTGAAGCGATTATTTTTATAAAGTATATTTTACTTGAAAATATATACAAAATAATATATATTTATTTTAATTTTTTTAAATTTATTTTAATATCAATTCCTCTTGTGTGTTTTTTCTCTCGTTCGAGATTGTAAGCAGTCTTTGGTGCGCAGAAATTATTCAAGAAAAGATATTAATGGCCAACAAAACAATCATTTCCATGGATGAGAGCATGAAGATTTATTCATATAATAACTTCGATTTCTCATAAGTCATAATGGAAAGCTTTTTCTATGTGATGATGAGGGGATCGAAGATGATAGTGGATGAGGTCTATCTCATCTCAGACCTTCATTATTGAGTTGAAGTCTAATAAACACATGCACATTATCTAGTTGAAGTGTCGAGGTCGATGCACCATGGATGATCAGAATCCTTGCCTTTATCTCTAACCATTCCTCCACAGCATATGTTTTTTTTTCTTGCTTTAAAAATAAATAAATTTTATTTATCCATCTTTAAAGATAATATTTATTACTTTTTAGATTTAAAGTGAATTTATATACTTTTGAAATAAAAGCCCATAAAAAACATGTTTTTATAGATATTATTTTTTATTTCTAAACCATCATGGTAAGAAACTCTCAATTCCAAAATTATTTAATTAAGATGTGTAAGGATGATAATATTTATTATTATGGTTTTAAAATTCAATTTAAAAGTCGATCTAAGGCATGGCCCGGGTCATTGGTCAAGGCAAGTTTGTTGAGGCTCGGGTCGTCGATTAATTTGATTCAAGTCAGTATAAAAATAAAAATGATTATGATCATAATTTCAAAACTCAATTAAGCACCTGTTTGGGAGGGCGGTGCGTCTGGCGTTTGGCGTTTGGGATGGAGTTTTGGTGTTTGGTAACAACCAAACACCATTTCAAATGAGTGGGTCCCACCCCTTTTTTACTCCCAAACGGCGTTTTTTGAAAAGCACCTGGGAGGTGCTTTTCAAACGCCGGTTTGAACGGCGTCACAAACACTTCCCTGACCCATTTACATCTTCTCAAAACACCCTTGCCGAAAACCGAAAACATCCTCAATTCAGAGTTTAACAAATACACAAAAACGGTGAATCGCTATTCAAATACAAAAATTACCTTTGAAAAAAAACCCAAAACATCCTCAATTCCTTCTCATCTGCGCCTCCTCCCGTCTCTAACTTTTCTCTCCTCTGCAACGACCCACAACTTTCCTTCCTTCACAGAATGTTTCCACGCCCTGCGCCTCTCGTCCCTCACTTCTGAGCATTTCATACTTCCATGACAATTACATGTGATCTTGTGAGGAGGAGGAGGAACGATGCTCTCCATCAAACTGCTGCTGTTGTGTCTTGTGTCGGCGCAGGTTCACAATGGGAAGTGGGTCAAGCGGATCAAGCTTCAAGGCTTCAATAAGAGAGAATTTTGATAAAGAAGGAGAGAGATTTGGCGAAGCTCTAAAATTCGAGTTTTTTATGAGTTGATAATATAAAAAATCAAACTTATAATCATTAATATTTAACTGAAAACCAAATAAAAAATAATTTATTATAAATAATTTATTATTTATTATATTTTCTTGTATAAAATATATTTTTAATATTAAAATAATCTAAAAATTAATTACAATAAATAAATATATTAAAAAGAGATCACAATAGAAATTCCCGTATGGATATTGTGCGCGAGAGCATTGCAAATAGTTTGATGGGAGAATGAAATTATGTTTCCATTTTATTTGAAGTATTCACATTAATATAAATTGTTATTTATTTTTAAAATTATTTGTAGAAGTTATATATATATATATATGGATGGATGTATGGATGTATGTGTGTGTATATTTCCATGCCCTTTTAAGTAATTTTACAAGTTAAAAGCAGTTTGTAAAGTTTGGAAACCAAACACCAAAACTCCTTTTTCTTCAACCTTCAACTCAACCACAGTTTTAACCAAACACTAAACTGCTTTTTTTGAACCACAGTTTAAAACTCCATTTTTAAAACTCCATTTTTTCAACCACAACCGCAACCGCTACCGCCGTCCCAAACAGGCCCTAAAGGGTCAATCTTGGGCAAGATTTGGATCATTAGTTAGCTCGACCCGAGTAATTATAAAAATAAAAGTGATTATCATCTTAGTTTTAAAACCTAATTCGAGGATCGATTTGGGCATGGCCCAGGTCATGAATGAAGGCGATTGTTGACTGAAGTTAATGTAAGAAAAAATAATAATTATTATTATAGTTTTAAAACCTAACTCCAGGTAAAGCTCAAGTTAATATAAAATACAAATAATTATTATCATAATTTTAAAACTTGATTTGGGGGTCAACTCAGGGCAAGACTCGGGTCACAGATCATAAGGGTCAATATGAGGATAATTTTTTTTATTATCATAATTTTAAAACCCGACTTAGAGGTCATCCCAAAGAAGGTCCAAGCAACGAGTCAGGAGATCAACATGGATTGACCCAAGTCAATGCATGAATAAAAGTTATTATTATCATCATCATTTTAAAATCTGACTTAAAAGTTGACCCGAGATAAGGTTTAGGTCAAAGGTCAAAAGGATCAACATGACTAACAAAAAATACTTATAAATAATCAAAGCAACCTTGCTTTGACCTTCTTTTTTCTTCCAAAAAAACACTAATGATGTTTTTCCTTGTGTTTTTCAAATTGTATTTTAGCCAAAGCAATCTTTATTTGTTGTTGTCACTATTTTTATGTTCCTTAGTTGAGATCTTAACTTTAATATAAAAAGTATTAGAAAAGGATAAAATCAGAAAACTTCAAATGATTTTGAGCCTTTTCATAGTTGGTTGATGAGCTTTGAAGATTGAATCATTAAAATTAGGTGTTGAATTTGGACCTCGTGAGTACTTATAAAACAAATCCTTTAATGGGATCAAATGATCTTTTGATACTTCAATTAACACATAACTGGATAAAAAAAAACTTGTGAGTTTGTGTGTGTGTGTGTGTGTGTGTGTGTGTGTGTTTGCAAGGAAAATACAAAAAATGATGTGAGGAAAGACTATGATCTCTCTTTTCTCCTTATGTATTCATGGGAGAGTTAAAGAGTTTAGAGCTTCTTCTTATATGAAGACTCTTAGGCCTTTATATTAATCAAGTGATTTTATTTGTTATATAATTATGCAAAATGATTACCCTTATTGTAGATGAACACATTGTCAATATGGACGATCATCTATTATTATGTATGACAATATTATCATTACAAATTATCATCATGGTCACATTACTATATAAAGTGGAACGTTCAAGTAGACAGGTTTGACTTAAGAGTTAGTTAACACCATTTTATATGTTAATGAGAGTTGCATGAAAAATCAAAATAAAAGGGTTAATAGTTGTGAGTTTGAACTAGTTTATCTTTTTAGATTAGGCTTGAGTGAGTCTATAATAACTGTGACAAGAATGACAAAAACAAAATGACAGTGGAAGCAACAAAATAACTTGGTGATGATAGGATGGGGTGGCGGTGGTGGGATTTATTTGAATGTTATCTTAAGCTGTTTAATATCCATAAAATATTTTATGAGGTCTCATTAATTCAATTTAGATCCCCATTAAAATATTTCACTTTCCTTTTTTTTTATAAAACTTGGCCAAAACAAATGTCCCTAAAAGTCAAATGATATACCTCTAGTTTAACTAAGAATGAGCAAAAAACCGAAAAAAACAATTAAACCAAGAAAAGCAAAAAACATTAACCGAAAAAAGCCAAACCATTAAAAAACTAATTAAAATACTTTTAAAAACTCACAGTCTACTTTTGGCTTTTTAAGTAAAACAAGTAAACCAAAACTAAATTGGTTCAAATTAAAAAATATTACTATAAAAAAAAACTTGGTTAAAGACTTTATTCTTCGATTTATTCATAACTTCAAAAAGAGCCAATGCAAGCTTGTGCTTCTTCTGCCCTATTCTATGACATCTATTGCTATATGAAAAGAAGTGAGGGATTTGATTCGGAGGTTGACATTGCAAGAGAAGATTAGGTTATTAGTTAACAACGTTGTTATTGTTGTTGTTGTTATTGTTGGAGGATAAAGTTTGGCGGGACTTTTATCGAGACCTTTCTTGAGGCCACTGGCTCCCCTCAAGTAATCACCACCGAATCACTAACTCACAGATGGCATGACTACGAATGTCTTTTCAGGATAAGTTCGATTTTTTACATAAAAAATTGAACAGAACTAGTCGTCTTAAACTAGTTTTAGTTTTTTTCTTCATAATTTTAACTTGATTGTTTTTATAGATAAAAACTAAACTGAAAATAATCATCCCTAAGTTTAACCATGCATTTGCTTTAATACCTTATTTGAAATAAAATCACATGTAAAACTCAGTTCAATTAGTAAGCAAATTTAAATTCAAATGATAACCTTTTACAATTTTGATGTTTGGAATAAAATATTAAATTATATAATTGAATTGAATTATATTGTTTGGAATACATAAAATTATTTTAATAAAGAATTATTATAAGATAGTTCTATTTATATTTTATTCAAAATGTTTATATTTGATATCATTTTAAATAAATATAGGGGGTTTTTTTTCTTACCAAAAAAAAAGATATATTTTTTGTAATAAAAAGATGATTTTGAAAGAGTAGAATAATCTATATATATAGTAGTTCTTATAGACCATGTGAAATCTTTGTTGACAGCAAGAAAAAATGTCAGAACAAGAAAAGAAATTGACAAAAACAACCGATGAGAATGTGCTGCTCAGCACTTTCTCATTACGCTGCGTATAATGTCTTGTCTTCTGAAACACCAGAACTGGGCAAATGTTTTGCTCGGAGAACTCTCAGAAGAAAAGGGGAATATGAGCAGAGAGAGGTTGAAATAACGCAAGGCTGTTAGCAGATCGAAGGCCCAGTGTGAGTCAGAACCAGGCCCGAGTCATCTCGGCCCGAAACTTGGGGTCTTAGCTATCGAGCCTTGGCTAAGTGATGGGCTGGTGTGGCTGCACGCGGCCTAGCGTATACTGCATGATGGGACTAGGGTTGGTGTCTCGTTGACCTGGAAATAGACAAAGCAGCCACATGTCCTTTTATTCTTTCATGACCAATCGACACGTGACATGATAAGTTTTTGTAGTATTTGGAGTGAAGCCGCGCGCCACCATGCAAGGGGGAGGCGGCGGCGGCTGGTGAATAAAAAAAATGCATTATCCCGTAGAGACTAACCTTTTCTCTAAGCTTTAAAGAGTCAAAATGCGCAAGTGATGTCTTGTGCTAGCTGTTAAAGGGATTTGTTTTCTTTTTTTTATCAGGATTCAAGTTTCATTATACATGCTTGTCATTTCCATGGTGTCTTATATGCTCACTGAGTTTGCAGGATGTTCAATGAATCTGGGGATTAGTTGTGGTGTGAGTAAGTTGGTCCGGATACTCCAGTTATAAAAAAGTCAAAATGCCATTATAGTTTGGCTTAAATGTTGTCTAATAGAGGATGAGGATCACATCACTCGATTTTATGATCATATTATTTTGAGATTATTTTTTAAAGTGTTTTTTTTATTTATAAATGTAATATTTTTTGCTTTTAAAAAATTATTTTTGATATTAGCACATCAAAATAATTTAAAAGATACACAAGAAAAAAATAAAATAAAAAAATAAAAAAATTAAATTAAATTTTAAAAAATAATAATTTTAAAATGTGTTGCCCTAAATACTTTTTATGCTCTAAAGTCGTCTGAGGCAACCAAGCACATAAATTGATTTGTGCGGATCGTGTAGAGGACCAAGTTAATTATTTATTTTAATTTTCTGTATGGATAGGAAATAAGTAATATCATGTGTCACACTATGCTTTTTTTTTTATTTTACTGTATAGTTTCACATCAAGTGTCAGGTGCCCGAATAAATTAGAGAAATTAATAATTTGCTTGCACGGTGTTGAGTGATATTTTATTAGAAAAGTCTAAATTAAGTAAGAAAATAAAGAATCTTGACTAGTCAACAAACAAAAAATTAAGTATAGAATGATTTTTTTAAAATAATAATAAAATATTACATAAATATATTTATAAACTCAAAGTCTTAAAAAAAAATAAAATCGGTTGCCCTCCCAGACAAACCACCATAGTATACTATAGTTTAATAAGGGATAGATCACTATATGACTAGACAAGGTATTAATTAACTGACATGATGATGCCGCAATATATCAATAATTGATTCGGGTCACGAGTGCATAGAACCGATTTTGGACCCATCAAATCTTGTAAAAGGAAGTGGATCTGAATAATAATAAAAAAAATAAAAAAGGATTAGCTGGCAAAATATGTTTATTATAAGTGCAAGTATGATTAGGGTAGCTGGAAATATATAGTGGGGGTTATTAAAATGATATTTTTTTTATTTTTTTAAAAAATTATTTTTGATATTAGAATATTAAAATAATTTAAAAATATAAAAAAAATAATAATTTAATTTAGAAAATAAAAAAAAAAAATAAAACAATTTTTTTTTAAAACACTTTCTAAACGGACCCTCAAACACTCCCTTAAATCCCACATGGGACTTGGCTTGAGGTTTCCACGTATCATGATGGGTGCCTTTTACTAAAGATCAGCATGTTGATCGTGATAATGACTGCCTACAAGTCCCTTAAACCATGATTAGATGAAGAATTTGCACTTGGCATTGGTTATTTGAAATTGAAATTAAGAAGAATGATGATGAAAATCCAAGAAAATAAGCTTGTGCTTGCCACCATCAACATTATTCTTACCAATTTGGAGATTATAGATAGACCTAGAAATTATTTTACTATAAATTGTAGAGGTCCCTTTTCTTAATTTTATCCATGAAATTCAAAAAAGAAGAAAAGAAGATGGACGTACGAACAAGCTTTTAATGCTAATATTCGATACATGAGTAATAGATGTAATTAATTAACTATAGACCCTTGATGAGCTAGCCAGCCAGTAATGACCAGACGAGAACTCAAGATGTAAAACGTAGGTAGCCTTTTCAACAAGAGTTTTCGATCATGAACCTCTTCAAGTCTTGAATAACCTCTTCCGAAGCTTCTGAGAATGGATCGTTGGTGAAGAAACCGTGCTGCTTCCCCTCAAATTCAACATACTCGACCTTCTTCCCCATCTCTTTCAACCTCCTCGCATAATCCTCACCTCTGTCTCTCAACAGTTCACACCCACCTACAATCACCAAGATTGGATCAAGAGCCACCGGTTCAATATTCAAGCTACCTGGTCCAAATGGGTTAGCCAGTGGGTGGTCTCGACTTGCTCCAGCAGGCACACTTAGCCTCCAAAAACTGTACTCGTTTATCTTCAATTAATCAGTCAAAAACACAAAAAGAAGAAGTGGGAACATACATGCATGCATGCATACAGCTATACATACATACACACACACACACACACACACACACACACATAGACTGCATGTAAAGAGCTTCACGTCTAGTGGAGAGCTTTTCACAAGATAAGGATATCAGAGATATTGGAGGCGGCACTATCTAATACATATGGAGGCATTTCTGTTGTTATTGGATTAGGCACTATATATATGACCATGTATCTCATAGCTAGCATGTGATGTGCTAAGCAACACTTTCTCTCTACCATGTCATCGCTTTCTCTCTTTCATTGTATTTTAAAAGTGTTTTTAGAAAAATTTCAAAAAAAATATTTTTAATTTTTACTTTATATTAAATGTTTTTGATGTTCTTATATCATTTTCATGTGTTGATATTCAAAATTTTGATCTAAATAAAAAAAACATTTTTAAAAACAACATTAATCAGCCTTCCAAATAGAGATAAATGTTCTGTTAAAAAAAGACTCACACCCTCTTAATATGTGTGTGTGTGTGTGTGTGTGTGTGTGTGTGTGTGTGTGTAGTAGACTTACCACTGGAAACAGAAGATACAATTTGATCACAAATTAACACATGTATGTATGTATGTATGTAGAGCTAGCTACAAGCTATACGTATGACATTGAACGATATGGGACCATGATCCAAGTGAAATATCAGGAGGTGGGATTTGATAGTAGAAGCTGTGGTGATTTTTTTTGGCACCATGAAGATAAGACTGCACCAAGGAGAGTCATCTCAGGCCAGATGGTGTGTTTTTTTACGATTGGAAAGGAAGCCAGGTGGCGTGCTGTGATTCCTTGAGCTTGACCTCTCATGTGCTCTAGTTTAATTCTGGCCTCCGAAACAATAATCGTGGCTTTGAATTTGGCAACGTTTGACCCTCAAAACGATCGAAATTAACTGAGTTATTCGCGAATAAGACAATCTAATCAGTTCTGCCTGACCCATTCGAGTCTCAAACTCAGCTAGTGCACGTACGTCAAAGATGAGAGTTGGCCATGACTCCACCGCAGCACACACAAATAGCAGTAAAACGGGGACATGGCTCTGTCAACAACTTTTCAGTGTAGGAATTTTCCATGAAAGCTGGCCCTAATGTTCCCTTCTACTGTGTTTGTATCCTCTATCAGCCACCACCATCCCACGTAGAAATCAGCATCTTGCTGCTCAGGTTGAGCTAGATTAGATATTGCAGTCATTTTCAGAGCTATAATTAATTAATTAAGTTCTCGTAGAGAAGGGCACCCACCCATGTTCCCATATATAATAAATTAATTATATGGTAGGTGCTGCATATACATACTATCAATGTTGTTCCTCGCCCACCTTGGCAGGGATTCTAGGTTTTGATTTTTGTTAGATTATCCTGTTTTATGCATCCTATATAGCTAGCTATGTACCAACCATGGCTATTTCACGTTTTAAGATCCTAGGAATTATTATCAGGCAATTAATTAGGAACATCCATGCAGGCTACTAATATATTTTTTTTGTGGTATAACTCTCCAGTGTCTCGCTCAACTGTTGACTAATCCGATTTCGAGCCGGATGAGACCTTTAACGATGATAAAACTCTCTCACATAGCGCCGTTGCATACCTAGGATCTCGAACTCGAGACCTTGGTTAAGTCAGAAACAACCCTCTGTCAGCTGACCTACACGCTCGGTGGTCAGGCTACTATATTAAATATTAAATGCTATATATTGACTGCTCACTGTTTGCCCCAATTATCTCTTACATTATTGCACGGGGTTTTCCGGTGGACCTCTGAGGAGACTACGGCTGCAAGAAGGGCGACGGAAATAAATAAAAGAAAACGACCACAATAATTAGCATCGGCGGCAAGCCTCTCAATTATTCCATATGGGTCACAGACGCCAGGGAGAGATGAGTGTGTGCTTTACAATTTTCTTTTTCTGTTTCTTTTTTAATAATAGTAATAATATACAGTGTCACGACTGTTTTGCTCTTGCATTAATTTCAAACAATACTTATGTTATCTTGAACGCTACTAATTAAGACTAGTTAGGTGGCAGGCAAAAACAAGGTTGTCATTTGAGAAGATTAATGAAAAAAGGCGTATCTTTTTGACTCCGACCCGTATGATATTACATTACTTTCCACGAATTTGATTCTATTGCTGTCCCTTTTCGCTCTATTTTCTCTTTTCAAATCACATTAAGGTTGACCAGTTTCGTTTAGTCTAGCCTGGCATCATCACTTTGAAGGAGAAATTCAGGATGGAAGGCCCTATATAAGCAGAGAAAACACAGCACACATCGATCTATCCCACTTGTGTGTACATTAGTTCTCATACTGAGTACTGTGTAGGAGTGAAAACTAATTGAAGTAAACTGAAAATAGATATCAAAAATGGCATATGATAAATTAAGGTATAGTAAATTGCTGTCTACATCAAATAATTTGAGTGGTTTGATCTACGTTCGTGTGCCAGATTTATATGAGGATTAAATGTGACGAAAAAGAGAGATTAGATGGAGTAGGTTAACGTACCGATCCAGTATTTCCAAGCTCAACAACTGTTCACTAGGCCCTTCCTCTGATTTTGTCCTGGCGACCCCACCAAAAAATGGTGCCATGAGGATATATCCTCTTACCCGAACTGGAGCCAGCCCGGTCGAGCCAGCCCCGACCCGAACGGCTAGGTGGTGTGCAATATTGCCACCAGATGAGTCACCCATAACAAAAACCTGGTCACAGTCAACCTCACCTCCATTGACCCATGCATCACCTTCGTCACTCGAGACCTGAGCTTGTAGCCACTGCAAGGCACTGAACCCATCCTCCATGGCCGCCGGGAGCCTATGTTCCGGGGCCAAACGATAGTCCGGGGCGACGACGAGAGCGTTGAGCCCCGAAGCTAGCTTAAGGCAGCAGTTGTGAAAGTTGGGCCACGCACGCGTGCCTACGCAGAAGCCTCCTCCATGAAGGAAAAGTATGACAGAAAACTTCTTCGCAGGGGATGACGGTGACATTGAAGTGGGTTTGTAGAGACGGAGGTGGAGGTCGTTTGTCTTGTCAAAGAGGCAGTCCTTGAAGACGATGGACTGGTCAGTGATGATTGGGACGGGGAACCCTATGTCGTTTGACCTGTAAATTGTGCCGTCGCTGAAGAGCTGGACAATACCGCCGCAATCTTCTACTACATGAGGGAGGGAGCCCATTTTTGTTATGGCTTCTCTTCTCTAAAGGGAGACGATGGTGGCTGGCAATGGAGGTGGGAGGTGTATATATAGGCCGAAGAAAGGGAGGGCGAGAGTTGGAGTTGAGAAGACAGGAATGGTTTTTTCCGAATGTCAGGGGTGATTGTGTCATTTTACGAGGCATAATATGGAAGGTGGGGGATGATGATTGCATATGCATTCATGGCCATTGGTTTATCCTTTTGTTTTGAAGAAGGGCCATAGATATGGAGGCTGGTGGTGGCTGTGGAAAGGTGCTTCCCCGTTTATGGTAAAATTCTCTCTTTTAAAAATTAAACTTCTTGCTCTAAAGAAAGAAAAAACGTTACCTTTAAATAGTGAAAGGCCAACGAATTATATGTATTTAATATAAAAAATATTAATTGTGTGGAATTTTTTTTATTAAAATATATGGGAAAAATAATAAATTTGTACAGAATTCGTATGAAGTGCAAGTTTCCTATGAATTATTTGAATTTTAAATCGATATAAATTTATCTGTTTAGTAGATTTCAATAAAATAACCAGCATAAAATTATCATTATCATTAAAAAAAAGATTCAGATACTTGAATTATTGAATTCATTGTATTATGATTAGTTCATTTTATAATCCAATTTAAATTAAACATAACAAACAAAATATAAATTGTGAAAACACCTCCAATAATCAAATAACAAAAATAAATAGTTAATTTTCTATCTACAAAAAGAAAAAATCATCTTTGAAAATTCATCCCTACGTTACTGTCATTATCATGACTATAACAATTAAAATTATCATCAACATTATTGCCCAAATAATTAAAATCATTAAATTGCCCTGGAGAATGAAAAAAAAAAGCAATTTTTTTTTTTACAAAAAAACAATAAAAAAAATAATCACTAAAATTATCGTTATTATTGCACAAACAATGAAATCATAAAATCATCTAACCCGAAGAACAAATGCAAATAACAGAAACACAAAAAAAAAAAGGAAAAGGGGAGAAAATATTAATTTTAAAATGATCACCAATATAAATTAAAAATTTCAGGACTGAACCGAATAAAAATAAAAATCTAGTAAAAAATTTAGGGAAGTACCAAAATGCCCCAGCTCCAGACCTTCGTTTCTGTCTTTTCTAGGGGTATTTGCGTAGTTTCACTGTGCATGAATATGTGAAAAATCAAAAACACTCCCAATTGTTCCGTGTCTTTTTGTCAGCTCTCAGGAGTAAAATAGTAGTTTTACTGTGCAAAGAATTTGAAAATATCATACATGTCTCTGGAAATGACAAAATGCCCCTGGTTCCAAGGGTTAATTTTTTCGTCTCTAGATATAAAATGATAATTTTATTATTGGAATCCACTGTAATCTGTGTCTATATACACAGTGCAACCTACATAGTAAAATGACCACGATATCTATATCTATATATATATATATATATATATATATATATATATAGATCCTCTCACCCTCACATAACTTGTTGATAAAATATTTGTTTAGTTTTAATTTAACCTGGAAATAAAAATGGTATTTATATAACCATACATTTATTATAACAAGAACAATAAATTTTGTTGTCAAAAAATAAACATTTTAAGTCCTTATCATTTTCTATAATAAAATTGGGTTTTTATTTATTTATTTATGAAACTAGGCTTGAAAAAAATAATGATGTGATCAAAACAATGACATAAAAACAAAAATAGATTATCAACTTCAAATTTCAATCAGCACAACATTAAAGGATTTTATTAAAAAAAAAAAGATGAATGAAAAAAAACTATAATTGACATCTTTTTTATAAAAATTAAAAGGTATGCTATTTTTCATTTCCTTTGATTTTGGGTCGCTCCCTTGTTTATTCTTGTAACCAACCAAAAAGAATCTTTTAAGACAAACAAATAGACCACCAACTTAATGCGAGGTTTTAGACCTTGATAACTCTATACAAGAAAAATAAAATAAAATTATTAATCTTAAATTTTAATCTACACACCATTAAAAACAAAATTGAAAAGAAGAAATTTGAAAAAAAAAGAGACTATATAAACAATAATGTGTATATATATATATATATATATATATATATATATAAACAAAAAGAAGACTATATATATATATATATATAAACAATAATGTAATGCATGGTGGATTACCTCACAATATGTAGTGGATTATTGAGCTTTTTTACTTTGATTCAATTTTAATAGTTCTAGAAGGTTATCCGAGAATCTAGGAGTAAATGGAAAGAGAAAAGGGGGAAAAAAAAAGAAAATAAGGATTCAGTGGTTCGTTTTCATTTCTATGATACAGTTTCAAAATTCGAAAGTTGATGGTTCAGTAACTTGAGACTTGCTTGCATTTTCCATATCCATATTTTGCTATGTGTTTCAAAATTATTTTTGAAAAAAAATGAATATATTTTTATAATAAATTATTATTTTTTTTTGATATTTTTAGATCATTTTCATGTGTTTATATTAAAAATAATTTTAAAAAAATAAAAAATATATTATTTTGATATATTTTTAAATAAAAAATATTTTTAAAAATAACCGCAAACATGCACCATGTGAAGGTTAAATCAGTAGTATATGTGAAGGTTAAGGGGGTGTTTGGGAGTGCTTTTCAAAAGCGTTTTTGAAAAAACTTGGAAATTTTTATTTTTATTTTTAAGTTTAAATTAACAAAATTTGGTGTTTTTATATCATTTTGATTTGTTGATGTCAAAAATGATTTTAAAAAAAATAATTTTAATGCATATTTGAACGAAAAAAATACTTTTAAAAAATAACCGCAACTACACTCTCAAATAAACACTAAATCATTTGGAAAAAAACTGAAGTTTCTATTCCTCATACTTTATCATGGAAAGAGGATGTATCTTTTCATGCATCTTTAATCTTTTTCGTTTTTCTGTTATCATCAATGAAATCTTTTTATCCATGGTGTTGACGAAAGAAAAAAATGTTATATATATATATAAAAAGTACCAAAACTAATTTGAAGCTGTCATTTAAATGCCAATACGCAAAATCATCTAGTATTTACATTTTTTTAATGAAAATTTCCCCAGAAATCTACAGCGGAGCTGGCTTCTGCTGAGAAAATAGAACACAG
Organism: Salix koriyanagi; assembly: GCA_029228605.1. Lineage (NCBI taxonomy): Eukaryota > Viridiplantae > Streptophyta > Magnoliopsida > Malpighiales > Salicaceae > Salix > Salix koriyanagi. The sequence continues at coordinate 27,219,228 of CM055342.1, forward strand.
AACATAATACGTTAAATATATATATATATATATATATATATATATATATATATATATATATATATATTATGTTAGAGAATGATATAAAATATATATTGAGACCTCACCTAACCGCTTAAATTTTTAGGTGAGATAATTCTTTGATATAATATCAGATGCTTATTGACTCAATGATTACGAGTTCAAATCTCAACACCCTCATTTTATTTGATTAAAATCAAAGTACAAAATAATATTGAGTCTGTGCAAATTTCAAGCACAAATAACTTTCACTTGAAAGACAATGTTAGATAATAACATAAATTATATCTTGGATCTCACCTGATAACTTAAAATTTTAGATGATATTGTTAATTATATATAAAAAGTAAGAAGAACTAAGAAAGGGAATAGAAAACATGATGAATGTCGACTCTTTTCTAAAATTCATTAATGGACAAATGACCGGTCCACGCTATGCTAATGCAGAGGTAGACACTTGTGAGCTTACTCTATCAGAGCCGGCAATCGGCGGCCTTGTGAGCTTCAATTATATATAAATCACCATCTAATTTTAATGTCATGGATAGGGATTTGACTTGATCTTGTAGAGGCGGCCATGTGAGATTCAATTATTTTTTATTTATTTTATGGACAGGATTTGACTTGATTTTTGTAGAGGTAGACATTTCACTGTTTTCCTTTGCGGATTAACTTATTCGTGGACGAAAATAACCGCTAAAATCATGGGAAATATTAGTTTACTAACTTCTTATCCGTGCCTGGTCGTTGTTAGAATCTAATGTAAGAAGATATTAATTGTATGAGATTTTTTTTATTATAATATAAATTTAGATAAAATAATAAATTTGTGCAGAATTCATGTGGAGTGTGAGTTTTCTATAAAATATATGAAGTTTAAATCGATACTAATTCATCTGTTTAGTATGTTTCAACGAAATCATCAACATAAAATTACCAACGTAGACATTAAAAAAACAAAAAGATTAGGATACATAAATTATCAAATTTACTGTATTAGGATTAGATAATTTTATAATCCAATTGAAATTAAACATAACAAACAAATATAAATTATGAAAACATCAATAACCAAATAAAAAAATAAGTAGTTAATTTTTTATCTATAAAAAGAAGAAAACATCATTGTAAATTCAACCCTATATTACCGTCATTATCATGACTATAACAGTTAAAATTATTATCAACATTATTGCCTAAACAATTAAAATCATTAAATTACTCCGAAAAATAAAAATAACAAAACATTTTTACAAAAAAAAAACAATCACTAAAATTTATAATTATTATTGCACAAACATTAAAACTATAAAATCATCTGATCTAAAAAACAGATAAATATAACAAAAAACACAAAAAAAAGAAAAAAATATTAATTTTAAAATGATCACCAATATAAATTAAAATTTCAGGACTGAACTAAATAAAAATAAAACCCAACAAAAAAATAAAATGACAAAAATTAAAACAAAAACTAAAAGCAATAAATTTCTCTTTCTTGTTTATCGATCATAGAAACAGAAATCTCTCAACATCAATCATCAAGAAAATAAAGAATCTGTGACAGTATTCTTTATTTCTCGCGGAACCCTTCAATAGTCTTAATTTAAAGATGTCATTTTAACAACAAACCATAAACTAAATCAAACCAAAGAAAATGACGAAGAGGACTCATCTGGAGCTGAATATTAGAAGGAAAAAAAAAAAAAGAGGAGCAATAGCAGCAACCGAAAAAATCAACCCATGCAATTCCAATCCTTCGACACCCAAAGAAGCAATTATCCTAGAACAGGGACAAAGTTGGCAAATGGTGTGTGCATTAAAGGAACAACGATGCCAAACCCATTAACCAACTGATCAATTTCTTGTCAGCCCCGCCGGAGCCATTTGAATCAAGACAGTCATTTTCATACGCAAGGCGGGAACCCGAGCTGATGATGAGCCGTATACAGCGGGGGAGAGAGGAAAGCCCGCGACAACAATCAATGGGGCAGTCGTAGCAGGGAAAAAAGAGAGGAGAAAAACGTGTCAAAATCCGTGAAAAACCTTGCGAGAAGAAGAGACCCAAAACATAAAAAACTATTCAAATTCCATGAGACTGTATTAGAAACCAAGAACCCTAAAAGAAGACAGAAACAAAAGAGAATGAAAACAAAAAAACATCCCCAAGCCAATAACACAACCAGGGTTATGTAAGGGTAAAATAGTCTACATATTATTGAAACACCCACATTTTTTATATTTCAGTTAATGTTTTGTTTTGGAACAGGGGCCATAGATGTTTTTAGGGTTAAAAACTGACAACACATTGCCCGTTTGTATATGCCATCCCTGTCAGCCACCAAGCGTGCAACACAAATGTATTTGATGTGTAAATTTCCAAATTATAATGGCATTCTGAACAAGGGATCATGAGGGTGACAACCATCCAAAACCTAGATGTTAAGGTTTTGTAATGGATGAGCGTCTGTCCTTGCTTTGGCCACGTTTCCTCTCAAAATTACAGCCACGTATTTGCTAAAGCAATAAACAATTATTGCTCATCAAATTAATGGTCTCCCGGTGCATGAGAAAACCTGTAATTAGCACACAGTTGGATCTCGAGTCTACTGATTTTAAGAGGAGTTTAGTAGAAGTAGACTGTAATGCTAGACAGAAATCCTTGGGGTCCTTGGCCATATGAGTTTCAGTTCTGAAACACGCCTCCTGCTTGTATATTATGAGTAGACTTCGACTGTGCCTGCCGCTATATTAAACTTGGTGGTTGAGGAAGAATTTAGACCACTACGCAGAGTGTATTTGCAGCCTCTTTTATACATAAATCATGCAGGGAAAATAAAGTTATTTGGGGTAGAGTGTATCGTGCATATATGTGGATGATGGCATGATCCTGATGGTGATTCCCTCAAATTTTGACAGTTGTGACAAGGTAGGGCTCAGTGTCCTGGTCGCAGGTCTAACCCTATCTCATTTTTTCAACTAGGGCAGGTAACTGGTGGTGAGAAGAGGAAGGACCCAAATCCAGGAATCATATGATTCGTGGATCATCAAAAACAATTTTGAAGACCTAAGCTAGGCCAGGGGGGAAAAGACTTTATAAAAGCCTATTCATTCGAATCTTGAGTTGTAGCTTGTCCTGCTCTTATTTTGTCCTTTCACAGCCATTGACTCGTCTCCATATTCCATGGAGATTTACCAATCAAATGGAAGTACTGGAGCAGGCTTTCTCTCTCTCTCTCTCTTTTTTTGGGGTCCTTCAGCACAAGCCTCAGTGTCCTTATCATCACTTCCATCATGCTCCACGCTATTCATCTTTGAACCCATAGCTTAATGCGTACGATGTTTGAGACTGTGGGTGATGTAAAATAATGCATGCACATGGCATGCTTCCTGGTGATTTCTATACTAGCCCTGATGACTATATGTGTCTAGTTCCATTCCATAAATTCTGTAACCATGAATGCTTACCGGTGATTTTTGTACAAGCCTCGTGGCTTGTTGACTGGACGCACAAGCAGACGATTTTGAGTACACCGGCTGGTAGAGAGATCATCAGAGTTTCTGCTTTTTGCGATGCTTACAGAGGAAGAAGAAGGTTTTAACAGAGCAAGCTTCAAGCCCCATCCTTTTCACTTCTGTCTAGCTCTTGCACGATATTGATTCCTAGCTTTAGCACCACCATTACCAATCGGATTACTTCTGCTTACGAAAGAATAAAGTTGTTACTGTTGAAACATTCCTCATGAAAATAATTTAATCAAATATCCAGTGATTGTATAAGACTTTTTCTTATTGTCAAAGTAATTATTTTATTTTTTATTCGTTATAAAACTTACCTCACTTGAACGTGCTTTCTGGAGGTTCCATGGCGAAGCCTCATCTATCTCGTCTTTCAGACTGCCGCGGAATACAGTAGCTAACCTGAAATTGGGTGACGGCATAGCAGTCGTAATGCCATGCATGTTTGGTTCAAAGACACTGCCTAAATGTGAACTCCTGTGATTCGCAGCCCCGTGGACACGCTAAAACCTGGGCAGCACTGAAAGGCTACGGCGCTTAAGTTCTGCTGGGACAGGATGTAGAAAGAATATTAAAAGAACAAAAAAGAAAAAGAACTACGTATTCAGCCTCTGATCAACATTGCCGATCTTTGGTAAGCAAGAGAAAGTAAAACCTATATTTTCTTAATTACAGATTATTCATTTCTCATGATCATCTCATGTCAGCTGCAGCACACAGTTATTACAGTCTACGGTTCCCTGGAATAGTTGACATACGAAGAACGGAAAAGAAAAGGCGAGCATGAAACTAAATCTCCGTTGTCTCGCGTGTGAGGACGACGAAAGAGACATAAAAAAATATAGACAATTTGAGAACCTGTTAACCCCAGCATGCTGCCTATTTTAACCGTGTATTCATAAAGATTATAATATGCGCAGGACCAGATACTCTAAGATGGTCCAGACGGGCACAGAAATGGGAAGCTGTATTTATAACAGGCAAAACAGCTCTTGCAGGGACACCGCTCAGCACAGCATGCGTGGTCCTAAAAGCAAACATGGGGTGGAATCAGCTTTCCTGGATTCATTATATTGTTGGGATCTAAAGCATTTTTAATTCTTTTCATCGTCTTCAGGGCCTCTATTCCAAGCTCTTTCTCGAGATACTGGAAACACAAAAGGAATTCCACGGTATTAATTATGATAAATATAAAAGTGATTACCATAGTAAAAATTATTACATTTCAACAAATTTAAACAAGTTCCATTGTGTTGATGTGCTCCAGCTCAGTTTTGGGAAACTAACATGCCAAATGAAACTAGTGGTAAATTGAATTTGATTGTGCAGCGGCCCCATATTGTGCATGTTTATCCAAACAAATGATGATAGATAAAGGCATCTTTAATAGTGATGTCACTCCATGAGTCACCATGTGGGGTTAATCTATGCGTGTTGCAATGCCAAATGAAATGTCCCTTTGGTTTTCCGGAACTCTATCATATAAATCTCTTGAAATGAATCGTGCAAGAACGAAAAAATGGCATGGCTGTAATTACACACAATTGTCTTGGTTAATCTGTCATGTGTGCACTCATGATGTCACAATTTCATGTCATATGTCATTTTCCTTTGAATTTATATGTTGCATACTGTTGGACAAGCATGGTGCATGATGACATCATGAGTTGCAAAATGGAATTGTTGATGAAAATCCATCAAGTTGCAAAATGGAATTGTGGATGAAAATCCATCGTTACAATAGCCAAAGCACCAAATAAGCATGTGTCAAACTTCATGAAATGCATTGCAGATTCAAACAGTGGATAAGATACCTTCATTTTCCCTGTTCCTACTCCATGTTCTCCAGTACATGTCCCTGCTCAGAAAGAAACACGACAATGTTTTAGCACCAGAGATTTTTCAGCATTTTATTAGTGTCCAAATGGTCAAAGATCCGCAACCTTAAGACGGGGCGTTTTATCCTTAGAAGTCAGAATCTTACACACGGATGCATGTAGATAAACATATAGGAGTAAGAACTTTGACTGTGTGAAGCATGACTATCTAAAAACCATCCTAAGAATTCCATAATCTTTTTCCAACTATATAGGAGACACCAGAAAGGAGCATGCACCTTCCATTGACAAAGCAGTATGGACCATAAAATTATTCAATCTTTCTGCCTCCCGCTTCTGATCTTCTTGGCTCGGGTCGAAAAGAATTACAGTGTGAAAGTTACCATCACCAGCATGAGCAATAACTGTGCTGTTATATGACACGGCAAGAAAATAATTTTCATCACTGGCCTAATTCAATTGAACGCCGATACAGGAGAAGAAAACAATATGCCTCTTGCATACTGTCTCTAGTAGATGTCCTTCAGAACTACATACCAGACTAATGGCGATGCATCCAGCTCTTTCTTGGAGCACGATATCAATTCTGCAAGCCGAGATAGAGGAACGCATACATCCTGCATGAAATAAGTGGGGAAGGTGACATTAGCAAGAAGCAAAACATCACTAACAAAAGAATAAGAAAAACCTTCTATGCTTGTCTCTGCAGAAAAAAAAAATGATGAAGTCATTCATATAACTATGTAGTTTTGTTAGAGAATAATATAAATCATATTCTGGGGTCTCACTTAAAAGCTTAAGCTTTTAGGTGAGATGGTTCCTTAACATGGTATCAGAGCCTTGTTGACCCAGCGGTCACGAGTTCGAATCTCACCACCCCCATTCTATTTGATAAAAATCAAGCACAAGGTGATGTGGGTCTGTGCAAGTTTCAAGCCCAAAGGGCTTTCACTTGAGAGGGTGTGTTAGAGAATAATATAAATCATATTCTGGAGCCTCACTTACAAGCTTAAGCTTTTAGGTGAGATGGTTCCTTAACAAGTTTGTTGAAAAGAAGATGATCTCTTCATTCATCAGTTTTCACTTTGCATTTGCTTATCCTTTCTTTCATTCTTTCTGGAAACTAACAAGTTTTCTCCATTAAAACGGGCTAGGATTACGTTTCAAAAAGTCTAGTTAAAGGTAGCAAGCAAGGTTGGGATGGACTTGCCATTGAATAATGTGGATGTCAGAAAAAACAATGCAAGTGCATCGATGCAAAAAAAGACAGCAATTATACAAGCAATGTAATAGAGAACTCAACAAAGATGAAAAATGTCCCAAAGTACATGGAAAATAAATCATATAATTATCTCCATTAGTCAGTAACCAAATTACCTGCATATGTTTTTCAAAATAATCAGAGATAAAGAGCATAAAGCTGAAATAAAATGTTCCATCAAGTACACCTCCACTAAAACAGATGTATTGGGTATATATACAAGCTTGCGAAGTGACTCACAGAAATCATTGCCTCATATTCTGGTTCCATTGCAAAGCAAGCCCATAGAGCCTCCTTCCTTATCTGCAACACACCAAGAAGTTAAAATACTACGCATATAAGCTAATCATTTGACAAATAACTGGTTTCGAAACAAAATAATTTTCCATGCTAGCATTAGGAATCAAGGGGACAGCATCCCCTGAAAAGGAAAAGGTTGCAAGACTAAATCCAAGCACTATCCACAAGTAGTATGGGAAAGAGCAAGAGTGTAACAATCTGTGTGACTTTACCTTCCAAAGTTCTTTTTTAGCTTCAGGGTCCTCTGCAAAAACAAAATCTGAACCCCTGTGCTCAGAAATGATCTTCTGAACAATTAGTGTTTGCTCACGTACATATGCCTCTAATAACAATAAGCAGGAGATGAGTGGAGAAGACAAGGCCTTAATAAACTTTTTTAATAGGAAAAGTGAGGCAATCATTTATATGAATTTCTATCCAAACAACAATACAACCTGGTTGTTATGGAAGTCCCTGAAATATTAATCATTTGCTTATGAAAAGCATGGAAATATGCTTTAAAATATCAATATTTCTTATTACTGTAGATTGTATTGAAAGCAGCTCATAAGATACAGAAGCGCACATAGTTCATATAAAACCAAGAGAAATATGCACTGCCAGATATTGGAACCTCAAACACCAAATCTAGCCAAACATTTAAATTCAACTAGACAGAGTCAGGAGCAGATAGATGACCATTGTTGGAATTATGAGCATTGTTTATCAGGAACTCATGATATCATGACGCTGCCTAAGTCAGTCATTAATTGGACAATGGTTGAATATAAGCCATAATCAATCCGGAAAAAGAAAAACAAAATTGCACAAACAATTGATTGTACGAGATAATTCAGTTGTCTCTGTTTTATCAAGTAATATCTCAATCAACCAGTAGCTTGTTTTTTGCATTGCTAGCAGAACTGAATCGTTCACAAAGAATATCCACATCTCCATCAGATGATATGAAAATTTCAAATAACTATTAGCAATGACCATGATACTGAATGGGTACAATTACTAAATCTCATCCATTAAAATCCTGGATTTTATCCAATACTCATAAATAAGCAAGTCACTTTAAAAGACATCCTGCCTTACCTGTGCCTATGAATTCAAACATCAAAGTTGGAAGTTCAGGTAAATTCTTGTCATTAGCAACATTGACAGCTCTCACTTGAACCTCGTCCATTAGCTCCAATCTTGACACCTAATGATAGAGAATGGATAATCCATAAAACATTGAATGCAAGAACACAATTTGCATTAAGTGGTACCTGTATACCAGACAGCATAGTGGCAATGGAAACATCAGCTGCATCCTTAATTGTAGGGAAATTGCACATTGCAACCTGTAATGTTATGAAACTCAATTAACAAATGCAACTAAATTTGACATCTGATAAAAACATGTAGTTGAGAATTCGAGCAGAAAGAAGGACTCTATCAATTGCCAAAAGAAAATAACAGATACTTTAAGAAGTGGTTAAAGTAATATTTTGATGTTTCACTGAACAAAACTTCTCATATTTTCTGAAGAATATTTGGATGTCAGAGAATTCAGCAAGGATGAACTTCAGGCACCTAAAAATAACAAGAAACTACCAGAACTGTCACTCTCCCTTGTCTACTGCCATCATTAATCTATGTTACTAATATTCATCAAAAAAAAGAAAGGAAAAGGATGGGATGGTGGGCCTCAAAACAAAGAAGGTGAAGGTACCACTGAATGCTGTGGAATTTTCTGAAGTCGTAAAGTGACCTCTGTTATTACACCAAGGGTTCCTTCACTTCCGATCACCAGGCGAGTCAAATCATACCTAAGGTAATAAATCCAATATGGTTAAGAGTTGACTCATCCAAAATGCAATAAAGCTGAAATCCTCTAGAGCAATTGAAATCAGAAAGAGTTGAAGGCATCCTCTGCACATGCACAATGGCCAACCATTTTGAAAGCTTCAGATGAGTCTAGAATAGCAAAGCACCATTTAACAGACATTCTGTAGGCTACCTCCACCAAAAATTATTTGGTCTGTGATTTCCAAAACACTCTCCTTAATACGAGGATCAAAATTTTAGATATTTACCTTCTCAGGTTATTCTAAAAAAAAATAGAGAGAGAGAAATAAAAATGACCAGTAAATATAGAACAGGACAAGATAACACACCCTGCAGCACTCTTTCGAGCACGAGAAGCTGTTTTGACCACATCTCCATTGGGAAGAACTACCTGGAGCACAAAGTGTATAAGAACTACATTGTCACAAAAATGAACTCAATGCATCCGGAGGTCAGGGAACAAACCTTGAGACTGATAACATTATCTCGCATGGTTCCATACCTGCACGCTAAAAAACAAATCATTAAATCAAATAAGAAATGAGACCATTGATTCTTCAACAAGTTGCTTACTTTTGAGGATTTAAAGAATTTCAGGAACAGGAAGATAAGTGCTAAAGGCAATAGCTTCAATGTTCAAAGCAAGTAATTGAATGCAAACATAGAATATAATAAAGATAAATATTAGGAAGCTTCTAGTCTAATTGTTTGGGTGTTGCAAAATTTAATAAAGATAAACATTAGGAAGCTTCTAGTCTAATCATTTGGGTGTTGCAAAATTGTCCATTTCCATACTATATGGATTTCCCGCCTAGCAACTGATTTGAAGTGGTTCCATTTTCATGTTTCAGGAATTCAAGAATAATGGTGCAAATCGTCCTAACTTTTAAGCATTAAAAATGTTTCATTGTCAAAGCATAAGCAATTTGAGTTTTGAGCATAAGCCCTGGTATAGGGAAAAGTAATGCAGTATTTTAACACTTGCACTAGAAAGTAATGCAAGGCTAATCCTTATTGTTCTAGTGCAGAAGATCGCTTCCCAAAATAGCAAAATCAGCATATGTTTATTATGGGGTGTTTCTAGTGTTATGAGCAATCCCAGCGACAGAAGATGAACCAGGTGCCCACACCACTCTATAATCAAGTAGTCAATGGAAATGCAGACAAAAACTTACAGCCAGTTGTCAAATTCAAACGGGATTACTATGGATAAGAAAACTGATAAAAGATTGAGGGAGGGAGGGAGGCGTATAAAAGAATGGGAGGAAATTCACCTTTATCTTGATTTAGCAGAAGCAGTTCAATCAAAACATGAAACTTGTGTTTTATTACTGTTTTGACTTTTGAGCAACTAAATTATATCATGAGTACTATAACCATCAGAATGAAACAAAGGCAACTGATAAAGCAGCACAAATACCTCACAGCTAAAGATCCTGAGCAACGTGTAGCACACATTCCCCCTATTGTTGCACCAGGCCCTGTATGTCAACATAATGCAAAGAAGAAGCTAATATCATTGTCTAAATGGACCAACAAATAGTTGCCAAAACTGCAAACATAAGTAAAAACCAGGTTCATGGACAGTATATACATAATTGAAGTAATTTCAGCCTTACAATAAAACACACAAAAATTGAAACTTCATAGTTTATATATGAAGGAATCAAATTATAACACATCCCAAGAACATGTTTCGTCACTGGGAGAACTGTATAGCATATTTACCTGGATCAAGGGGAAAGAATAGACCATGAGGCTCTAAATATTCATTAAGCTCCATCCACCCAATTCCAGACTCCACAACCACATCCATGTCCTCAACATGTAATGCTTTTACATTCTAAAAATTGAACAAGCAGTTACAAACATGAAACATATCAAGTGTTGATAGGATGAGACGACTGGCAATAGGCTTCAAATTTCGGGTTATCTAGGAAAATTGCTCACGGAATTCAGGCTAAAATCAAGTGCAACATCTACTTTTAGTAAGTTGTTCAGTAACTGGAAAACACACCCTCCGTTCACTTCTTCTCGAGTACTTTAAACAGGAATATAAAAAGCATAAAATCAAAAGAAGGTAGTTTTCATTCAAGCATATTTTTAATAGAAAAAATAAAAAAGATAAGTCTTTTTTAGTTCCCCGTCATAATTTTAGGACATGTTGCTTGCACAATATAGAAACTAGAGATTTTAAAGTTAATGCAGATGACAGAAAACTGTTTCAACATATGAACTAAAGCTCGTGTTCCAAAGTGTGTGAAACAATGCATCGGTATACCTTCATCAGTGACATGTCAATGCAAACACCACCATGAGGTGATAGGGTGTGTCCCTCAATTGATGTAGCTCCACCATATGGTACAATCGGAACCTGCTTAAATAAAACTAATCCAACTTAGGACCACTTAAATGGTTACAGCAGCGGAGTAGAGCAAGTAAATGGAACAAGCACCAAACTTGAGAGGTGAACATGAGGCAAAAGCGTACTGAAAATTTATAGGAAACAAAAACACGAGCACACATAAAAGATGAGCTCAGACCTTATGTTTGTCGCAAGATTTCACAATGTTGGAAACTTCCTCTTCTGACCTGCATGCATGGAATATGAATTGCAAAGCATTTTAAGTTTCAGTAGAAGGTGATGTAATGAAGCAAGTCATCCAGATGATCTCAAAGGATAAGTGCAAACAAAGACTTTACACACAACTCCATGATCTTTTCTTGTATATGATATGTTTTTTAGATCATTGTTATTCATCTTACAAGCATATGCACTTGTTTTCTTAAACAGTCACACAAAGGGAGGCATTCTCACCACTGAATACTTCATACATTCTCTAACTGTACCATAATTTATTGCGACTGTATGACGACCTAACTTAACAGGTGTGTTTTTCAGAGCTCATTTACAACATTCTACTCTCTGTACACCTCATCCTTTTGTCCTTGATCATAATTTCACGAGGCAAATTACCGCGAACACGAATGACCAAAATTATCGAGAATACAGCACAACACGGAGAGCATAAGATCAATAATCAAGCTCACCTTGGAAAAACAACGACATCTGGAATATTTACAGCTTTATGAAAACTGTTTTGCGGTTTTCCATGGAAATACCTCTCATCATAATCAATACTCGTGTCATCCTACAAAATATTAACTGCACAGTTCAAATGATCTATTTAATGACACCTGCCATTGCATCTCTACAGTAAAATTGAAAAATAAAAATAAAATACTTGACAAATAGCTTTTAATTCTTCAATAAGCTCCTGCGGTACATGCTTGTGAGATCCTTTTACGACAAACTCTGCGCTTCCTACTCCTCCAATTCCACTGCTTCTTAAAAACAGCAGGAAAAAAAAACATTACTCTTGATATTTAAAATTAAAGAGGTAAATGATTATTTACTAAATTATAAAAGAGACAGGGAGAGAGATGAACTGACAGGGAGTCCAGTGAAGCATCGCAGAGAGGAGGCGGATATTGGAAGTGAATAGCGAGCGATCCAGCGAGAGTGACAGGAAGGATCGAGTTCGAGCAGGTAAAACGGAACGGATTCTGTTTAGAGAAATGATATGGAGGGGTGATTGCTGTTGTGCTTGCTCCTCGACTCCGGAGATGGTGGAAGAATGAGCTGCGGAGGTCGGTGATGGTTTTTGAATAGGAGGAGCGTAGGCGTGAAAGCCAGCTAATGAAAGCCATTTTTTTGATTTCAGTGAGAGGCAGTGGATACTGGATTGGATAATGTAAATGGCGTGATGCTTCTTTCTTTTTTCTATTTTTTTCACTTACTTGGATATTAGAATTAATTATATATCAGTCACTGTATTTTATTTATTTATTATTATTATCAACATTAACATTAAAAAAAATTCTTTTATACAGGGCTTTTGCATTGTTTTTATTTATCTGCACAGTAAAAAAAAGTTCTTACACTAGTTCAAACATTTTGGCCTTCCAAATATAGTTTTCTTTGTCTTTACACATTTTCTTACAAAAAAAAATGACATATTTAACATTCAACTTAAAAAATCTAAAGCAGACTTGCACTATTGTTTTCCCGTCTATGCAGTTTTTAGTAATATTCATATGTCATTGGGGATTGAATTATAAAAAATATTAATAACTCAATTAAAAAGTATGCCACGTGTTACATGTGCCAGCGCGTCAACATCCGCTCGCCATTCTAGAAACACCTTGAGCGTATTTCGATGATCAAAATCTGTCAGACTTTCATCTCATCTAACGCATCAGGTGGTGGCAAAGCTGCCGGAGGGACGCATGTGGTTAGGATAACGATGGTTCGGCGACTATGAGGAGTTTTCCTCCTTTTCTCTTTCTCTTTCTCAAGTATTATGGGTGATTAATATTGTATTTTAAAAATATTTTTTTAAAAAAAATAATATTTTAAATTAAAAAATTTAGTGTTTTCATATCATTTTCATATACTGATGTTAAAAAATACTAAAAAAATATATTATTTTGACATGTTTCTAAATAAAAAAACATTTTTAAAAGTAACTTCAACCATATTCATGAACGAACATTTAGTATTCATGTTATGCCTTTAAAAATTCAGTTGTCTCCTCTAGTTTTGTATTTATTTTGATTTTAGTCTTTTTGTATTTATTTGTTTTAATTTAAATGCATCTTAATTTTATTTTTTTACAAAATCATCGTCATTTAATTTCATATGATTTTTGTATTTAATTTGGACTCTTTTTTGAATTAATCTAATATATTACCATGTTAATATTATTTATATAAAAAAATATAATCTTAAGTTTTTATGTATTAAACGATGTTTCTACTAGTCATTCAAGTTGTCTTTAGATATAAACTCTTATTCCAAACAAATGGAAAAATAATTATACAGAATTTTTAATTTAAAATAAAAATAATAAATTTTTAAAAATTCAATATCTAATCATCACCGGTCCATGTACAAGTATCGAAACTTTGAACTCTGTCTACCAGGAGGAGGTTTCTGTCACATCACCCGTCCAACGATACTGAGAGAGATTCCATTCAACTAAAATAGTTAATGGAGCAAGGCGATAAGTTTGAAAAAAGGGATAAGGTTGGTCACAGGCCTGCTTTGCCTGCTGCACTGTGACATGGCCTGGCTGCTATGCTTTGAATCTAATCAGCCGAGGTAAACCAAGTGATAAAGTAAAAGTAGAACTAAAGCATCATCAGCAAGATAACAGACTGAAAAGCTGTTAAAATTTAAAACGAGCTAATCGAGTTAAAAATATTATTATTTTATTTTATTTTATTTTCTTAACTAGTATAAATTTTTTTTGACCGAAACGAAACGAAATTTATAATCATGGTTCAAGCTGAGACATGGAAGGAGTTAAGCAGGGGATCATCAAAATTCACAAGCAATTCGATAGATAATACTTGGGCGCTGACCAAATCAAAAAAAACAAAAAGCAAGAACAGAAAAAAAAGATCTTCAATCGGCCCAACTCAAAACCACCAAGAAATCCACAGCTTCCACCCTGTAATGCTTGAATTATGATTTTTCATCTCAAGCAAATCTGGGCTCAGCCATGCTATAAATCTGAAGTACACTTCCAAAATTCTCCCACGATTCAAGCCTTGTCTTAAGAAACATCAATAAAATAAAAATCATGATCTAGAGAGACCGACCCCCACAATCAATACCCAATCGCGTATTTGGTCTGTAAATCCCAATACTCCCTGGTTTGCTTTAGCATCTCAGCACGTTCAGCAACCATCCTCTCCTTCCAGTACTCTTTGCACCTGAAAGATTTTAACAGTCAGAAATTGTAAATTTTAATCAAGGAGGTGTTTGGGAATGCGTTTGGAAATTTTTTTTGAAAAAAAATGAATTTTTTTTATTTTTTATTTTTACTTTAAATTAAAAAAATTGGTGTTTTTAGATTATTTTGATGTTTTGATGATATCAAAAATGATTTTTAAAAAATAAATAAAAAAACATCATTTTGAAATGCATTTCTAAACAAAAAACATTTTCAAAAACAATATCAACCACACTTCCAAACAGTCAGCAGGAGACTGCAATATTGATTTCTTCACCTTCTTTTCACAAGCAGATCAAGTTCCAACATGTGCACTGCGTTAGTGTATACCCCTGCCTGCGTAGGATAGCAAGCAAACTTGAGGTCAATTCATGCCTGAAAATCCATTTCTTCAGAAATAATACAACCTAGACAGCAACCAAGCATACTACCTATATCAAGCAGCTTTCACTTCAATAAAGTAAAATAGCACATCTCTTCAGGTTGATTACTTAATCTTATGAAACAGAAACAAAAA
This sequence comes from Salix koriyanagi, assembly GCA_029228605.1. Taxonomy (NCBI): domain Eukaryota; kingdom Viridiplantae; phylum Streptophyta; class Magnoliopsida; order Malpighiales; family Salicaceae; genus Salix; species Salix koriyanagi. The sequence goes on from CM055342.1 coordinate 27,234,303, forward strand.
TGTTAGAAAGAATACAAAGATAACTTCTCAGACTCAATCCACTCTTTTCATTACTGCACTAGTTAGAGCAATCCATGCTACCAATAAAGATTCGCCACCTGCAAACCTCTCATGGTAAACAAGACAGAGAACCAGCAACATTGAAGATCCCAAGAGAGTTGAACTTACTACGACCTTTTTTTGTTTGTACACACCAAGATATTATAACCCAACGTAAGAAACCAACCATGCATGGTGTAAGAAGACTCGTTCATTTCTGCTGTTGAAACAAAAGAGGCCCTATAAGATCACAAGGTACCTCTAGTAATATACATTGTCTCAGATTCAAGTTCCTAACCAGTAGATGCCTTGAACAATCTTAAATATCAGGGAATCAATTTGTTCAGAGTGTAATTGTTTTTATCCAAATAATAATTATCTGCAACCATCAGGGATTAGAAGGTAGGATGGCCACCATTACACTATCTCCTAAAATATCAAAATATTACCATTTTTCCCGCACAATCAGAACACAGTATTGTAATCTATTGAGAGAGGACAACGAATTTATAATGATCTCATCATCATGTGCCTAGTTTTGCACCAAGGATAGCCTAGATAAATTGTTTTATCAGACAGGAGTGCTAGGCAATTACTCTCCTACAGTATTCAAATCCTGAAACATTATGTATCATGAAATTGTTTAAACAGAGGGGAAATGATGAACGACAATTGTCAGTATATGAGTTTGGCATGATTTCTGAAATCATGTATCCTGATGCCGAGACATTGTAGGAAGTTATGAGCATAAAAGCAGCTCGATAAGGGGATCGCAAAGAGTATCCATGTCCAGATCAGCATGAGAACAAAAACAGGAATAAGGACCATAAGACTGGATAAATATGGACTCATCTCTCAATTATCTAATCCTCATATGTGCCTGTACTCTACATGAGTTCAAGAGGTCTATTAAATAGAAGTCTTTAAGTACCAGAAAAACTATCTAAGGTTACACGGACTCGTGTAGTGTGGATGTCATATTATATTTTGAATGGATTTTTCTCTTATGGTCGTTTGGGTTCAACCTGGCACCATTATGTCCATCTTTAGGCTACTTTCCCTTGCTGGGATTTAAATACTTCTATTTCTTTTTCTCATCCTTCTTCCTCGTACCCACAACAATTTTTTACCACCAGTTAGATTTTTGGAAATTCATGTGGATAAAATAATCAATCCAGACGAGTTTGAATCCTGCGCCAGTCAGGGCAGAATCTTGGATGGTATTTTTTTTCCTGACTACAAATATGCATAGACAAGTTTTCACATACACACACAAGCAACTATACTACAGAAATACATGAGGTGGTCTAGTGGATTATATTTATAAATACCAGTTTGCTTGAAAGAGATACAGACCTCTCTACAGACAGGGCACTTTGCATTTGAACTTGCAGTTTTAAGGCCTTCAACCATCAGCACAGAAGCAGCTGAGCAAGCACACAGCTTGCAGAAAAGATGGCCACAACTCAAAGCATATGGATTAAAAACTGTCTCCTGAGAGATAATGATTAAAAAGAACAAAATAAGATGATACCAACAGAAAAAAAAAAATATTTTTTTGTGCTTTGGAATGCACTAGAATTGATATCTTACCAAGCAAATGGCACAAGTCAGACCGTATTCTAATTTTGTTGAATTTGGAAGCATCAGTGTCATAACAGGTTCTGCAACACTGAGATCACAGGAAAACCGGCTGGAAAACTCACTAAACTCTCCTCCACCTATTCCATCAAAATTCAAATAAAAGGCTCCCAACTCCATTAGCCAAGGTGATTGCAAAAGCTCTATATGTTCAGACCGCATCTTGGATTTGAAATTCTTCCCATTTATAGAGCAATGTACCTAAAATTGAAAAAAAAAATGTCTTTAAAGTAGAGATAACATAAACCTAACAAGAAAGGTCAAATGATGAAAAATGGACTGAATTGGTGAGTACTTTGTCATATTTCTTTAGAATTTTACGGATAGCAATTGCATTCATGGTAACATATTCAATCAGCATGCGCCCTTCTTCGACCATGTTCTGCTGATCATTTGTGAAACATTGACGTAGACGAAGTTTATATTTTTGCATTCCCCTGGCAACATGAAGATGGAGGAGATGTCTAACTCTGGAACTGAAGCACCCAGCTATATCTGAAGCTTCCCTCATCAATTCAGAAAAGAACATCTGATCACACACTGCAAAATAAAAAAGCTATTGTGATTATAACAAAGATACCAATTACAAACATTCAGCTGTCAAATTATTCAGTTTTAAGTCGAGCCTGTAAGGGTTAGTTAAATTTAGTGACCTAAATTGAGCATACAAGACCCTGCCGGAACCCAATCCTGCTCATTACATTTATTATAAATCAGAAGAGATGAATTATTAATCGCAAGAACATCAAATAAAGGTACGTTGTCTCGAGAAGGCAATCAACTGAGATCTTAAATTGATATAGCAATTTTGAAAATATATAAAAACAGAACAAGAAAGCATACGAAATCTCTTTCAAATATTTTCAAACACGAAATCAATGAATAAACTAAAACCCTGGTTAGAAAACAGAATGGTTGTGGCGAAGGGACACCACTAATTACTCCACTGTTCTTTTTATTGCCTTAATTTCCTCTTCTTTTTTTTCACCAACCCGTCTGATTACTCCTCCTATCCTTTCCTGGCTTCCAGCTCTTTCAATTCGGAGACGAAATCAAATGTCCTTACAAACTAAACTAGGCATCAAGAAACATAATCGGCCAAAAGGGTTACTGACAACTATCGGCCACAAGTTTTCAAATTTGACAGAAATCCCATATCAAGATCCCACTTTCCAATAAAAGCATGAAAGGAAAGAGAGCTTACATGGGCATGATTGGCAATGGCAGAATTGAGACAAGCTGTGATTCTGTTCACTATCCATTTCTTGTTGCTGCTCGTCGTTGCAAGAAGTGGATGATGAACCTTGGCTTCTGCATTTCTTTAACACTTTTTTGAGTCTTTTGTACTCCACATGAGCACATTTGTCCAAACACCCTTCTTGTTCTCCGTGTAAATACTCCATGAATGTCTCTCCAAACTTCATCTTCTTCTTTATTTCGATGAAAAGACACAAAGGGATTGATAATAATTTATTTTAAAGATGAATTAAATGGGATTTAGAAAAGAGTTTCTTCTCTATAGAAAAACACAAACAGGGGGATGTTGCGTCCGATTGTTTGTTTCGACGAAAAACGAAACCCGCGCTTCTATGGGGATTTGCATCCATTAACGTTAAATAAATAGGAAGTACAGTTTGACCTAAACAAGCAATGTTAAAATACCAATTTATAGGAAAATCGGGGTCCACCCACACAGCCCCCTCCACCAACGTAATGATGGGATATGACCTCCTCTCTCGCCTGTTGACGTATCCAATTTTTAAAGCTCTTTTTGTCCCAAATATTTAATGTTTTTTTTAAATGTTTATATATAAATTACATCAAAAATAATTTTAAAAAAAATAAAAAATATATATTATTTTAATAAAAAAAAACTTTTAAAAATAAACATTAACACATTCGAAGCACCATCTTATTACTTCATAACTTTTTTAAATTGCGTTGTCTGTAAAATATTATAAGGAATTATACACTTTGAAAAGATATTAAATTATTTATTTCTAATATTCTTTTATGATTTTAAGATATTAATATTAAAAATAATAATTCAAAACCATACACCACGCACGCATCAGCACCCGCTTCACTTTCTTACAACCTTAATTATAGGTTTTTTGATAATCAAATTTCTCATCATTGTATATCCACTTTAAAAATTCTTTAATTTTTCAAAGAAAGTAATGATCCTCACTGGGAAAGGCTGATGCCGCACCCTTCACCCATTATTTTATTTTCCATACTAAGCATGATGACAACATGACACTCCATCTTCATGAAGATATTAACTGTTTTTGTGTTTTAAAAATATTTTTAATTTTTTTTAAATATTATATTTTATTTTAAATTAATTTTTTTTTGATAATTGTAAATATTTTCATGTGTTTATATTAAAAATATTTTTTAAAAATAAAAATATTATATTAATATATATTTAAATAAAAAAATACTTTCAAAAACAATTTTAATTACACTCAAATAGACACTAAACCAAGTCGGTGAGCTCATAAGTCCGTGTATTCTCATAAAATTATTAACGTGGTCCGACACTAATTGGTATTTGAAATGTGGACCTTTTATTTTTTTTCTTTATTATTTAAATAAGTCCTTCCAATCATATTTAAATGTTAGAATATGAGTTGACTTGACAATAAGATTCGGTAGATTTTTGACCCCGCACTACTCAATTTCTTTTTTAATGTTCAGGTTGAAATCTTTTCTCCATTCTCCTTGTTTCTTATAACAATTTAAAACACACAAAAAAAAATATGAAATGGTAAGTGTAGTTGATCATGGAGATTACGTGGCATGTCCTAGGTCTTAGAAATATGAAATGGTAATTTATGACTATAAATTCCGGTGAGATGCCATGAAACTCCTCATCATATCAAAAGATTTGAATCATAATGAGAGACTTTGTCTTTAACATCTTGATTAAGTTTTGCATCAATCTTCAAATTGATCCTCTTCTTCATCAATGCTTGTTTTTCTTTTATTCCATCTACCTTCGTTAGGCGATATTATTAAATTTAATCAAATAGTTTGACCTAAAACTTATTAACCCAACTTTATATTTAGCTCAAATTTCTAATTAAACCATATAAGAGCTTTATCCAAAGTGCATCAATCAATTTAATAGGTCAAAAGACAACTTTAATGACAGATAAAAACATAACATAACTTTTTTTAATAAAAAAACATGCTTGATGTAATGAGCAAACCTATCATACCTGTGAAATTAGATAACCCGAGTTAAAACTTCAAACTTAAATATTAGATAATAGATTCTAGTGTGATTAAATATTTTTTTTCTCTACAATATTATTCATTTAACCGTACGATAACAAAAATATATTATCAACTATTGTCACACGTCTTTGGGGGGCGTCATAAGGTTGTTGGAGTATTCATCTAGTTGGATGGTTCAGGGTTGTTAAGAAAACTCGGATGCAATACTCTTATCAGAGACTTGAGTGTAAGAAATGTTTGCATGCACACAAGTATAATCACAAATGTTTGCACGCACTAAAAACTTATATTATAATAATAGTTTAAATAGACATATAAATATCTAAAACTATGAATGGAGCTAAGATTCATAAAATAACAATAGAAGTTGTTGGAACTTAGGAAATGATAGCAGGCGTGAGTCTTGTCATAACTCATTTCTGGGTTATTCCTAAAATTTACCTGAAATAAAAATAAAAAAATGTTGATGTAGTGAAAAAAATCAAGTTGGAAATCTTGGATGGATTCGAGAGCCCGATAGTACCTTTATTGTGCCCAAAACTATAGGAAAATGTAGATTTAATGCTAAAATAAATTATTATCGGATAAATCTGTATAAATATTAAGTCTAAAGGCATAATTATATTTTTAATATGCCAATTTGATTTAATAATGGGACAAATTAAAGTTTAATTATGTTTAGAAGTTAATTTAGGATCCACTTGAAGGATTTTATTAAGTGCAAAGACTTTAATTCTACTTTAAATTATTCAAATTAATTTTATTAAAAGCTTAATTGGTGAAAAAAATAAGTTGGAAAGCCTAATTTGGGCTAAATTGAGAAGATTGGAATTTTGGAATACCAAATTTAATTCTTACCAAGTCAATTGGTTGAAATTGAGAGTAAAATTACAAGAAAATCAAAGTTTTGGAGTTAATTAGGAACAAAATTGAAGAAATTCAAGATAACGGGCTCTATTGAAGTTTGACTGGAGATAAAAGCAGAACAATCATCAGATAAATGACCAAATTGAACTTTGAATGATCACTATTCATTTTCTTCCCTAGAATTCTACTGGAAATCCTGCTTTGGTACCATTTTTGTAGGTGCATTTATCCTTCATTAAATTTGACCAAACATGCACGAAACTGCTTTTATGATTCTCTACTATACTAGGGTATGATTCGTTATGCCTGATTAACATCACACATGTGGTTCAGCTCCAAAATTGATACCTTAGATAGCCTACTGCAGCTGTCAAATTTGATAGTTCATGACACCTACTTTGAGCTGGTGGTTGAGATAGTTCTACTTTGAACCAATAGTTGAAATTTATTACACGTATAGATAATATCAAGGTAGTCAAAATCGAGATTTTGACACGAATCGGAAAGGGCTCCGAAAAATCAGATCGTAAAATCGGATCGTAAAATCGTAAGATCGTACCCGAATTTGTCCGTACAAAAATCGTAAAATCACAGCTAAAATCGTGTGAGAAGAAAAATCATAAAATCAAATGTAAAATATTTCTGAATACAAAATAGCATAATTATGGACATAAAACTTAATTAGTTTAGGTTCATACATGATGTAAAATAACTTCAAAACACATTACAAAATAATTATGTCCCTAAAAGTTCATAAGTTAAAAACTAACAAATTTAAAACAAATCTTCAGTTGGCGTACAAGTAATTGTATATTTTTTTATGATTGTTGTATTTAAAATTAATTAATGTTATTTATTATCTTAAATTAATAGATTTTTTTTTAATTTATTTTTTATCTAACTATTTTTTACGCTAATTATTATTATTATTATTATTATTATTATTATTATTATTATAACCCCTCCCCCATATATTATTATTATTATTATTATTATTATTATTATTATTATTATTATAACCCCTCCCCCATATATTATTATTATTATTATTATTATTTATATTATAACCCCTCCCCCGTATATATTATTATTATTATTATTATTATTATTATAGCCCCTCCCCCGTATATATTATTATTAATAATAATTTATAACAAGTGAACCCCCCCCCTGTAAAGTTAGTATAAAAGTAAAACTTTTACTAACCCTAAATGGCTAAATCTCTTCTTCTTCACGCCGCCGCCCACCTCATCCATCATCTCCCTCAGGCCTCATCCATTTCTAAGCCTAAACTGCTTCAGTTCTCCTCGCATTCCCAAGACAAAATAGAAGCAACAAGTCTATCCTCTCCTTCTCTTGCCTAAGTTCTTTCTTCTGTTCTTGTTTCTTTGCTATGCTTGCTCTACATAGCTAAGTTCTTTCGAAAATGAAGTGAAGTGTTGAACGAAATCGAAATGAAAATGTGCAGTATGTCTTGAACGAAATCGAAATGAACGGTTTAGGGAAAATGTTTTTTTTCGTTTGGGGAAGAAGAGAACGGGTGTGTGTCTCACTGTCTCTATGAAAATTGAAATGAACAAAAATGAAAAATTGAAATGAACGAAGAGTCGAAGAGCGAAGCGAAGTTGCGAAGGCCGAATGTCTTGAACTCGTAAAATCGGACCGATTCGGTCCGATTTTACGAGTCAACCCTGATTTTGACCGAGTTTGACCGAGTTTGACCGGTTTCGGTTTTTCTACCGGTCCAACTAGGTTTGCTGTACCAACTCGCAAACTCGTACGAGTTTGCAAGTTCACTCGCGAGTTTGACTACCATGGATAATATTACCTGCTTCCACCAACTATAATTAAAGATGAAATCTATGACTTGAGGGGGAAGAAATTAGAAGCCAAAATTCAGGAAAAAAAACCCAACCCCTTCCCTAGTTTTTATTGTTTTGTCTACAATACCTTTGCTTTTTTTGGCCACCACTGCCACCATCTTTGTCACCAACACATCTCGTAACAACCAAAAAAGTATTCTCTACATTGCGGAGCAACCTTAAGCCAATCATCTTCTCCTTTTTCTCCACTCTCTTACTTCCCCGTGACTGCAATTGTCATTGTTTCTTGGCTTTTTTCGACTAACTTCGACCATCACTATAACCAAAGACGCCATTAAAGCCACCGGCGGAGCTTCCTCTTCACATCGGACTAGTCCATGACATGTAACAACCACTTTCTTTTTCTTCACCTTCAGCCCTGCTCACATAATACTTGAACAGTGTAAAGTGAATTAATTCACTTTGCAATGTTCATTTGGGTGTTGTTTTTTTTGAAGAAAAAACAAAAATAAACAAATTTATATGTCAATATTTTTATGATTTCATTGTATGCTTTTTCTATCAAATTTTTGTTCATTATTGACCTGTAGATCTACATTGAAGTATACGAAGTTGGTATAAAAAAATCTTATTTTTCTCCGAAATTTCCAAAAATATTTTAAAAAAATCCTTATTTGAAAAAATATAAAAAAATGTGTTTTCTTTTCATGCATACGGACAAATTCAAAAAAATTCCTAAGCATTTTTTCACAAAATAAAAATTGCATCTTTACTCATGTTTTAAAATGAAAAATGAGATGTGGTAAACAATTAATGATTATCCGTTAGAGTTCAACCAAAATATCAGAAATCTTTCAACAATCATTGTGTTCATGTTTTAGTTATAAACTTTAATTTATGGGGTGTAAAATTATATTGTAAAGTACACCATTAGATATTAAAGTACAATAAATATAGTGTTAAAATTCAGACCTTAGAACAGTTAGGTTTTTGACCCAGTGGGGTAAAGACTCTTTCGCGAGTAGAGATCTACTTTGAGACTTAGAAAAGACCAACAAATAAAAATCTTACCTAGAAAAACAATCAAATAATAATGCACCTTATCTTAGGTAAGGTGCACTAGGGGTGATGTGTCTTCCCCTTGCACAACATGTCTCCTTACTAAAAATCTCACAGACCATTAGATTTTCTAGTGACTTCAATACTTGGTGGCGACTCCTAAAAATTATAATAATAATTTTAATTTTATGATTAAAAAAAACTCTCTTTGCGCGCACCTCCCCCGTCTTCAGGGATGCCGTGCGCGAAGCAAAGAAAAGACCATCGTCATGACAAGTCTCACACGTCACCACCACTAGCGGAGTATGAACCTATGCGTCATCACTAGTGAAGCTGAAAATGGGTGGATTGAGAGCATGATTTCTTTCTTTTTCCTTCTAGTGTTGATGGTGGAACTGATGGAGACTTCAAAAGACAAAATGCACGTGCAACAAGTTTTAGTTATCTCATTTTTTCATATATAATTTCCTTTTATTGGTTGTTGTTGTTGAGGCTCGATGGTAGTGTTGTTATAGGGTTTGCTATTATCAGTGGAAGCTTGTGGGTAAGATGGAGTTACCGTGTGATTTTCTTATTTGGGTGGATATTGTTGGTGTGGGTATTGCTGAGATGATGATGACAAGCGAGAGGAGAAGATGGGTTTGATAGGGCTAGACAAGGAATAAGTGGTTATTGATGGTCTCTCTGCTGGTCTTGAACCGATGAGAAGAAATAAGGATGAAAGGGTATGGTAGAGAAGTTGTGCTCGAGGATGTCATTGATGTGGCTGGAATGAGAGTATATTTAAATCAATGGAAAGATGGTGAGAGGTGTTGTTTGAGAGAGGAAGCTGCTATAGGATAATGGTGGCCAACAAGATGAGAGGATATGATGGTTGTTAATGATGAAAGGGAAAAAAAATAGGAGAAAAGGGAAATAAGTGTTGTTGTTGGTTGGGAAGGTCTGGGATGGCTGAGGCAGAAAGCTATGGATGTTGTTATTTGGATAAGATGGGTAGGCCACAGTTGGTTATGGTGTTGAAGAGAATAGTGTTAAGAGAAATTTTGGTTGAACTAACAAATAACAAGAATAAATTTTTGTATGTAAAGTGAATTTGGAAAGTTTTGATGCACCAAAATTATATAATTTGCGTGATTTCTAATTTTTGAGTTTCATTTTGGTCCCTCTTATTTCAATCTCACCCTTTGTTAATAAATCAAAATCAATTGGTCTTCAATTAGGATGAAAACTGTTGAGAAAAACATTGAGGATGAAATTGAAAAAACTAATTTTTTTTGCACAATTGGTGAATTGTAAAAAACTCATGCATTTTAGATTTTTAGGTAATATTATGACATGACAATAAAAAAAATCTAAAAGAGAATGAATCAAAGAGGACTAAATTCCATGACTGAGTTTTTTTTAAGTTATAAGGGCAAGTCCAATGGTAAGAGCCATTTTGAAGAGCTAAATTCTTAAAATGGCTCTTTGAATAGTGTGTATATGGTTTTTTTTTATTGATGTGTGCTCCAATGGTAAAAGCTATTTTGGAGAGCTATTTTTTATATTATTTAAATATAGTACAATTATTTTATATGTAGTTTAGTTTTACAATTAATTAATTAATAGGAGTAAGTTATATAATTAAATAATTACTTTTAAAAAACTCTCTAACAATAAAATTATTATTATTTTAATTATATTTAAATTAAAAAATAAATTTAAAATAATTGCATAATTATACAATATAATTATATTTTAATTATATTTAACCCCCAGCCGATTCCCTTGAAACCCTACCCATTCCCATTCCCATTCCCATTCCCATTCCCATCTCCTGCGCCGCCCACCCCCCAAAACCAAATACACCAGTCCCCCATGTTAACTCCCCTCTCCAACCTACTCCCCTCTCCACCATTGTCCTCTTTCCTATTCCCTCTTCCCTCTTCTTCCACCACCACCACTACCAGCAACCACGACTCCGTTTCTACACCCAACAATGGAGCTTTCCACGGTATAATTCTTCGCACCATCCCCATCCATTTTAACAAAAAAATTCAGCCCTATATTTAATTAAAATCTTACCCAAAATCAACTCAACTCTCAGCCCCTCTGTTGTTTGATCGAAGCTGTGTTTTTGGAAAATGTTGCTGTGTTTTGGAGTGTTCTATTGGCTGGAAAATATTGCTCTTTGTTATGTTTTTTTTAGTTGTTTCAGTTCAATTTATTCGTATGTGTTGTTGTGATTTAATTTGGAGAACACAACAATAATATTGCAACGGTAATATTTCAATTTTAGCTCTCCCCCAAAATTTGTAGGAATGGCTCAGCATATTTCAAACAGCCATTTTGGCTACTCATTTGGCTCTCCCGTTGGAGACCAAAAAATAACGAAAACAACCATAAATTTAAAAATATAACTTTGGATGCAGGGATGCCTCTCCCCGTTGGACTTGCCCTAATAACTCATTCAGGGCTCAAGTTGGTTGAGAGCTATGATCATAAGTCAAGTGTTTGATATATTTTTTTAACAATATCATTTCAGAAAATCTTGGTTTTTTTATTGACCCAAATCAGTTTAAATCCTAACTCAGCAAGACATGAAGTTACTCACCACGCTCAATCAGGTATTATAATTAAGATATTGAGAAACAACTAATCTAAAATAGATAAAAATTCTAAGAATCTATGACTTCTGAAAGTTTATCATCATCTCTCACAAAACCTTAGGTGTTTAACTAGAATCTTTATTTCTTTTTTTTGTTTAGTAATTTTTAGCAAAAATGATTTTATGAAAAATATTTTGTTTTTTTTATTAAATTTTTGTGTTTACATCACTCAATTATTAAAAGGTAAATTATAATACCTCTCTGGTATGCTTTTTGTGAAACCTATTTGAATTATGCTTATAATCTTAATGATATCTTTAGAAAAACAATATACTCATTATTGATATCCATCAACTAAATTAACACACAGAACGAGGAATGACTAAAAGGATGAAATATATTTACTTTTATTGTGAAATTGTCACTTGACTAGCATTATTATGCTGGTAGTTCTTGGTGGGATTTATTTTTAAAGAAAAAAATAGATATAAAAAAATATGATTCATAAATATAAAAAAAATATATTACCTAAGATTCATAGATGTATCTCTTTATTTTTTTTTAAGTGGGCTTACGGAAGAACAAATAAAATATCACTAGTTACTTTTATGAGCATTATAAAATTATTCATTAAACATGTCGTGAATTAGTGTGTCAGTCTAGTAACTTGATAACCTTATCTTGACTCGAGCTTAAGTTTCAAAAAAACTCAAATCAAAATTGATTAAGTTTGATTCAATTGACTTGTTGAGTCAACTATAACCCAATTAAATTCTAATTTAACTTTTTTTTAAATCATTTTTATTTTTATTTTTCAAATTAAAGCAAAATAGTTTTAAATTGCTATAACTTAACTCATTCAACTCATAATCCAAATCTTAATCCATGTCATGAGTTCAAATGACTTTGAACTCCTTTTAACATTGTGGTAAAATCTTGTTTTTCAAAATCTTTGAGTTTTTTTTAATTTTAAATTATTATATATATATATATATATATAATTGTTTTGATGTAAAGAGATAAATTAAAAAATGTTTTAATATATTTACAAATATAATAAACAACTTGCACCGGCTTTCAACAAGTACATAACAAGTTTGATGATACTCACCGTCATTTGGTGCCCACCAGTAGAAACAGACAAGAATCCCATACTTAGCAATCACATGACTATGCTTCTCTCGACTTGCATTTCATATCTGGTAAATTACTATTTAATCCATTACGAGTCATGAACATGTGAATTTCTAGATCGCCTAAACAAAAACACGAACACCCACAGCAAGTTTCACAGATAGGATTCATAGCCCATTACAGCCGTTGCCCAGGAAAAAAGAGAGTATAGAAAATCCAGTATTTAGCAGCTACAATCTCAGACATGGATTCACCTCCATAACCTACACATGTTACTGGCAGAAAGACATCCACCGCCATCATAACTCCAAAACCCCCCGAACCTTTTGTTTTTAAGCAGACGAAAACACCAGAGAATATACATAGAAGACGTTCAGGCAATCAAGAAATGGGAGATGGATTGAAGAGTTCTACAATTCCTCTACTTCAATCTCCATCAACTGGAACAGCTTCAAAAATTCAAACGCTAGGGAATATAATTGTTTCCGTAGTGGGCACTGGTATTTTAGGCCTGCCTTTTGCTTTTCGGATTGCTGGCTGGCTTGCTGGCTCTCTCGGTGTCCTCGCTGCTGGAATGGCCACTTATTATTGCATGCTTCTCCTTGTCAGTCAGTTTAATTTTCTCCTTTTCTTTTCTTATTCTTCTTCCATAGAGTTCTTGTTGCCCAGATGCAGTTTTTATACCAGCAGCATGTATCTAATCGAGGGATGAGAATTTTTTTTTTTTTTTGGAGGAACAATATCTGTTTTGGGGGTTAAATATTCACTACAATTTTCAAAATTTCCTCTTTTTTTTTAGAAAAAACTTATATTTCTTCTTAGTTTCTTGCTCTTTTGTTATCGTTTATCTTTAATTCTGGGATCCGCTGTACTTATTTTGTGTGGCTCAAAACCTCCAGACTTAATTTGTTACTTCGTTTTTGCGTTTGCCAAAAAATCATTAACAGCAAGTACTTCAGAAAATTCTTTTAAGGAACTTGAAATGTTCACATTAATAAGATCATCACAGTCTGACTTTGGTTACTAACTTAATTAATCACATCTATCAATCTCTTGAGCCATTTTTTCCCCAGCTGTTTAATGTGTCATTAGTCATCTCTTACTGATTCGATTATATATATATATAGCTCAAGCTCACGGTCATGAAGATGTAAGATTGAGTCTCGAAGTATTGTTTTATTTGTGGTAAAAATGTTAAAAGAATTCCGTTTCCCTTAATGACAGATTTATACTGTTCTTTTCTTGGCCTACTGCTGCAGGTTCAATGCAAAGAAAAGCTAGCATCACAAGAACCCACACCAGAAACAGAAACATATGGTGACTTGGGTTACAAATGTATGGGTAACACAGGCCGTTACCTGACAGAATTTCTCATTTTCATATCCCAATGTGGAGGAGCAGTGGCATACCTAGTCTTTATTGGCCAAAATCTATCATCCGTATTCAAGGGCCATGGAATTTCTCTCGCATCCTTTATATTCTTGCTAGTCCCTATCGAAGTCGCGCTGTCCTGGATACATTCGCTATCTTCTTTAGCACCTTTTAGCATTTTTGCCGACATATGCAATGTGTTAGCGATGGCAATCGTAGTGAAAGAGAATATAGATAAGGTAATAAGCGGTGAATTCAGGTTTGGTGATAGAAAGGCAATCACATCTAGTATAGGAGGATTGCCATTTGCTGGAGGGATGGCAGTGTTCTGTTTTGAAGGTTTTGGGATGACATTGTCTTTGGAGGCTTCAATGAAAGAGAAGGGCGGTTTTGCTAGCTTGCTGGCCAAAACATTCTCTGGGATAACTCTTTTGTATGTTCTGTTTGGTTTCTCTGGATATATGGCTTACGGTGATGAAACTAAAGATATCATAACTCTCAATCTGCCCCACAATTGGTCCACAATTGCTGTTCAGGTAATGTGCTCCAGCTTTTTGCAATATATATATGTCAGTTTGCAAGGGGTGTGGTGTGGTGGCTAAGGGTTTGAGATCTGCACAAGAGGTCTCGAGTTCTAGTCAAGGTGTGCACCTTTTATAAGAGTCTATGTGCCCGTTTGGCATTGCGATCCCACCGGCTTTTGGCCGAAATTTGAATTATTTTTTTTCCATTTTAAATGAATATGTTTTTGTATGTTTTAGATCATTTTGATGTGCTGATTTCAAAAATAATTTTTAAAAAATAAAAAAACATCATTTTGATGTATTTCGGCATGATAAGCACTTTGAAAAGCTACCGCAACCACACTCCTAAACAGGCCCATGACAGCCGGGGTTTTACTCACTCACCTGGGTCTACAAAGTACGCTTTCCGGAGGTGGAGTTTTCCTCGAATCCAAAATATATATATATATATATATGTCACTAACATAGTAAAATCCTTCTTTTCATCTTTACATACCGCATTAGCACTTGCTCAAAGATTCCCTTTCCTTTCTTTTCTATTTAGAAATGAATAGCTTCACTAGTTTATTACAAGAAATCTTAATTTATCCCAGTACAGCTTTTGGAATTAATAAACTAAAGGCTAGCTTTAGAACATGGAACCAGTTCTTTATATCCATTGCCTTGGATGCATTAAAAGATGCCTTGCCTACCTGTCTACTTTGTCGTTGTCTAGTATTATTGCTGTTCACTGCCCTTCTCCAATTGGGATTGATTGTCTTTTTGCATATAATGTTTTATCTAAAAGCACAAAAAACCAGATGCGCAGGAACGTATTTTTATACTGTAAAACTTTTGTTATCTTGCTTGTATGCCTACCATAAGACTTAGTAATTGCAAAGGTGACGATGAAATTGGCATGATAATCTTATCACTGCAATATTGCAAATCCTACTCGACTATATTATTTCTATATTATGCAACAGGATGTGATTTCCATGCTAATCTTTGTGCTAATTTGCAACAGGTTGGATTGTGTTTGGGACTAGCATTCACGTTTCCCATCATGGCACACCCAATTCATGAGATTGTGGAGGGGAAGCTGAGAAACAGCGAATGGATTCGAAAGGTCAGCTATAAAGAAGGTGAGAATCCAACATTAGTTGGGAAGTTTGGAACATACCTGAGTCGCGCTATATTGATTGTTGTTTTGGCACTCGTGGCATCATTTGTGCCTGGTTTTGGTGAATTTGCATCGCTCGTGGGGAGTACTGTATGTGCACTCATCTCATTTGTTTTGCCAGCCACATTTCACCTAAAATTATTTGGTTCATCATTACGATTCTGGCAGAAAGCATTGGATTATGTCTTCTTGATAGGCGGACTGCTCCTTGCTGCTCATGGCACTTACAATTCCATCGTTGGTTTCTGAAGGAATTTTGGCTTGAATTATGTCTTTCTTTTTTTGCTTTTTCAATAGCCTAGATTGTCACAGAAAGAAATGTAGTTTCATGTGAGAGGCATTATTAGTAACAGGTAGAAGGGGATGTATCTTTACAAATCATTTACTCGGGACTGAAAATATAGCAACTTGCTTTGCATACTGCTGTCGGCCCTGCCTTATCCAATCGAATGGAAAGTTCATCTTTCATGAATTTAGACCGTCTCATCCACCCATTTGACTCCTGATGTCTTTTTTTTTTTTGATAACCGGGGTGTCCGGTAACTGGGATGTCTGGGCCAGCTTACCCGCACCAACTAATCCTCGGACCCACTGAATATCCTGCAAGCTCAGTAAACAGATAAAACATTACGGGAATGACAGGCATGCATAATAAGACTTGAACCCTGATGCGGAGGAAGGGAACAATTCCCTTCCTCTGCCAGGCCAAGACCCCATCTGCTACTCTTGATGTCTTTAATGAACAAATTGGCTCTCTTTTTGTTGCATTAATGTGCTCCTGCAGCTTTTCGAACATGTTTAGAAGGTTTTTGAAACTAAAAATACAAATGTAGTATTGATATTTTTGCCAACGTTTTAAACAGCTTCACGCACTGCCTCCATCATAAATACCAGAATTATGTTAGGTATTCTATACAAGTAAGGTACACCAAATTTTCATGCTTTAACAATCGCACCTGCAATTCTGTTAGGTAGGCCTAATTTCAGTCTGGTAAGCCTAAACCCTGTCAACTTTTGCTGCTTGCAACTTCTTTTAATACCACTTCAATCTGCTTCCCAAGAAAAGGAATGCAGGTAGGTCTGATGTGAACAATCCGGAAGAGGCTAAAACCCAGGAGCTGACATGGGATAAGACCAGGGACCGGGATTGCCAGAGCATGAGCAAAGATGGCAGCAGAGATTCTGATTTTTTGTTAGCAAAACATTGCGAATGACCTGTAAGAAAGGGCATTCCATGAAAAGATTGGAATATGTAATAATATGTAAAAGATTTGGATATCTACTACATGGGGAATATTAGAGTACTACTGGACCTTCAAAATCTTTCCGGGACCTGCTGTCTTCCCAATAGCAGTTTCTCCTTTAGAATAAAGCATCTATTGATGATTTGCATTATTTGCTGGTATATATGTTATCCTTTTCAGGCGAGGGACATTTTAGATGCATCAAAGCTAATGGTATCCCACTCAGTCCTGCATTAGCAGCGAGCATCCACTCCATTTGTAGAGAGAGAGGGAGAGGGAGAGAGAGAGGCCAGCTTTTGGCAACGATGAGGATGCGAGAGTGAAAATGAAATGGGGGCAAAAAGACATGGATTCTCTCTGCTCTAAAACAACATATTAAAAGATGAACACAAATCATGAAAAAGCTCCACGTCCTTTTCCAAAACAAAACCCATGACAGCTCCTTTTGTTTTCATTTGTAGCCACAATTTTGGTATTCTATGTATCCGTTAAAGATTTGTCACTCGGGATAAAGATATTCATGTGGGGAGAGCAGTACTTGCTGATCGAGATAGGAATCGCTTCTCTTATGATGACACTCTCACTGCCCCGCATGGATAACCATTTCCCACGTGACCTACCTTCACATCCTCTCTTTTTTAATCCCAATTAGTAGATGTGTTAATCAAACCTCATCTTTGGTGGAGTTTTGGTTTGGAATGTGTTTGAAATTTCTTTTTTGAAAAATTTTTAATTTTAATTTTTTTATTTAAATTATTTTTTTGGTATTTTTAGATTATTTTAATGTGCTGGTGTCAAAAATAATTTAAAAAAATAAAAAAAAATTCATTTTGATGCATTTATGAACGAAAAATATTTTCAAAAATAATCTCAACCATACTTTTAAACAGACATTTCATAAGAAAGAAGAGTTCAGGCTTGAAAATAACCAGGGGTGTAACTCTATTGTTCAGGTTAAGTTTTTTTTTTACAGATTATCACTGTTAAGGAATCATCTCACCCAGTAACTTAAGCTGATAGGTTAGACCCAGAATATGATTTATATTATTCTCTAACACGCTCCCTGAAAATGAAAGCCCTTTGGGGTTGAAAACTTGCATAGACTCACACTATCTTGTGCTTGATTTTTATCAAATAGAATCGGGTGAGATTCGAACTCGTGACCGCTGGGTTAACAGGGCTCTGATACCATGTTAAATAACCATTTCACCTAAAAGTTTAAGCTAGTAGGTAAGGCTCCAAAATATTATTTATATTATTCTTTAACAATCACTTTAAGTCTTATAAATCTTAGGATCACTAAAGGAATTATATGGTCATTAATTTTAGAATTCATGAGATTAATTGAGATTTTATCAGAATAAATTGGAGCTCGAATAAATTGTTTCGGCAATGGTTACAGGGATGCAACTCATATGATTACAGCAAGTGATCAACTTGTAACCATGCCAGGGCATCCATAAAGCCACTTTGAATCATGAACATAGAAAAGGCTCGACTTTCTTCTTGGACATAACCCTTACCTAAGCACTTTAAGTTAGTGTTCTAAGTGTTAGGACAAGCTGTCGGCCATTCTGATCATTGGAAGGTGTTATACTTGTGGACGTGCTCAAAATCATCCCTGGAAGATCGATTTTATATCTCATCAATCTCAAATCTAAGCTCAAATCATGTTTTATTTCAAATCAATTTGAGATTTATTGTTTAAAAAACATTATCATAAACATCGTTTCAATTTCTTTCGAAGATTTGTATCCTAAAAAAACATCATCTCTTTTTTAAAGTGATTTTATCAACCGACAACATAGATTTTATGTTGAGTCTAATAACTATATAAGATACTGATTCACATAATTATGCATTGCAGACAAACCATATCATATTTTCTTTTGTTTGTCCTTGATTTTCATTTTTTTTTCTTTTATATTAACAATCACCTTTCATGATTCAATATTATTCCTCAAACTGGTGGTTAAAAAATAGAAAAAAAGAAATCCTTTTCTTCAAACTTATCCAGTACAATTTTGTTAAACGTGTTGATTATGGAATCCATGATCATACTAGGCGGTAGGTGCATATCCATAATAGTAGTTAAAGCTGTTTTGAAAATATTTTTAATTTAAAAATATATTAATATAATATTTTTTATTTTTTAATTTAAAATATAAAATATAAAATAAAATTTTTTTTTTAAATACTTTTAAAATACAATTTCAAACTTCATAAACCGCTAGATGTTAAAGACCCCCAAATACTTGGGAAGATGGGGACTGTCAAATTGACTGTTCTTCCCTTGTAATCCAATGAATTATGATAATTAATACCCAGAATCTGATAATTAATTTTGAGCACATATTACAATTTAATTATTGTTTTAGAATAAAAGAAAGAAAGATCTCTTCAATTTCAGACCAAAACTCACTATGTTTTAATGAAATTCTTAAAGCCCTTGATACTAGTAGACGAATAATAGCCGTTTACTCTGTCCCCAGGCAAAAGTTATCATGAACATTAAAAAAAAATGTTGAAATTGGCCTCGGGCAGAGAATTTAATGAGAAAAAAACATAAAAGAAAGAGAATACGACGGCATAAATCCACAAAACAACAGTTTAAAGATTAATTATTAACAATAATTTAAAAGGAACCAAACCAGCTTCGATGTCCGTTCCACCCCATGTAGGACCCACCTTCCACTTAAAAGACATGGACCCCGCTTTAGCTTGTTCTATGCCTACTGTGCCCAACATTCTCTCCCCCACCCCTCCCTCTGCCCTTCTCCCTGCGTGTATATATTTGTGTGCGTGAATAAACCCCATGGGCCCACCCACCACCCACTTCCACCCCTCAGAAAATGACACTTTTGAGGACCTTTTTCCACGCACACACTCTCCCATCAGTTCCCCAGTCCCGAAGACTGAATTCACGCCTGTTTTTACATTATGTTTTAAAAATATTCTTGAAAACATTTAAATTTTTAAAAAAATATTTTTCTAATATATTTTTAAATAAAAAATATTTTAAAAAAACAAGATAAACTACGATCACAGTTGCTTTGATGGTGTTGTTTTCACGTTCAAGAAAGTGCTTTTAATTTTATAAAATACAATATTAAATTATAATAATATTAAAAATAAAAAGTGCTTTTAATTTTATAAAAATACAATATTAAATTATAATAATATTAAAAATAAAAAAATATCATTATACTCGAACGCTACTACTTCTTCATCATCTCTCCCATGCATCATTACATTATAGTACATTATAGTACAACACCACATCGCATGTTGCCATCCCTATAAGTAGAATTAATGTTAATAAATAAAATAAAAGACTCCATTACAGTTACCTGCTCCACCGATTATAGCTTCTCTTTGCTAGCAATAACGCAGCTCTGTAACCAGCCACAGCAAACCATTAAAACACAGCGAAGAAACCCAACATCAACAACCCTAAAAAAAGGAGAGCAAGAGACCCTTTCTTGGTTTCCAACAATGTCTCCGCCATTAGCGAAACCAACAACAACCTCAATCTTTTTCCCGTCAAAACCGCCGCCACCACTCTACACTTTCCTTCTCCTGACAGCCCTTTGCTTGCTTGGTTTCTTTTACGCTCTCCACCACCCTCAAAACCCCAAGACGACCCTCCAACACACCTCCACCCTCTTCCTCTCGTACGCCTCTAACTCCACCATCTCCTCCTACCTTCACTCCCTCACTCTCCACCCTCACCTCGCTGGCACCGAGCCTTCTCTTGACACTGTCAACTATGTCGTCTCCCATTTCAAGAACCTCAAGTTGGAAACGCACAAGAAAGAATACCAAGTTTTGCTCTCTTACCCTGTAAAATCTTCACTCTCCGCGCATTTTAGCAACGGGAGTGTTGTAAATTTTAATATGAATGAGTTTGTTGATTCTTCCGAGTCAGAAAAAATTGTTGCTCCGTACCATGCGTATTCACCGTCTGGTACGGTGCACGCTAAGGTTGCCTTTGTGAATTACGGTCGTGAAGTGGACTATAACACGCTTGCGGTTTTAGGGGTGAACGTTAGTGGATGTGTTGTTTTGGTAAGGAAAGGCCAGGGTTTAAGTAGGGGTGGAGTGGTTAAAATAGCTGAATCTAAAGGTGCATTGGCCGTGCTATTGTACACCGAGGAGGGTAGGGTAAGTGGTGGTGTGGAGAGAGGGACTGTGATGAGGGGTGTAGGGGACCCGCTTAGTCCAGGGTGGGCTGGGGTTGAAGGAGGGGAGAGACTGGGGTTAGAGGACAGTGAAGTACATGAGAGGTTTCCTAAAATTCCATCTATGCCCTTGTCTTTTGGGAATGCTGACGTCATCTTGGGGTCGCTTGGTGGCCGTACTGTGCCTCCGGAGTGGAGGGATTCCGGTGGAAGGTCTAGGGTTTTACGGGTAGGCCCAGGGCCGGCTAAGGTCAACTTCACTTACCAGGTTGGTTGTTTTGTTTGTTTGTTTGTCTGATGAAGTCTAGAGTGTTTTATGCTCGAGTGTTGTGATAGTATGCTATAGAAAACAAAAAAGAGAATTTTGAAAGGCCCACAAATGTTGGTCCAAAATTATGGTATTTATGAATATTATTAGTTGGTTAGTAGTAGAGTTTGCTATTTAAAGGTTGGTCAAACTGGAATTTGGATCGGTATATGAGGATTGAATAGTAATAAATTTGGATGTTTTAAAGCTTTGTTTACGCCTTTCTATTTCCTGGGCTATGATTTTAGTTGAATATGCAAAATCTGGAGTTGAATGCGAAGTTTTGGAAGAGCTAGAAATGTTTTCGTTTGGTCTAGAGCTGTCATGACAGCAAGGACTAGCTTCCCTGAAACATGTGAACTTGATAAGCATGGTAGTGCGCAATGACATAGTAACATGTTTATTGTAGGAAAAACTCAAGATGATTCGCTTGAGCCTTTCCGTTTTATGATTGGGTTTTCTTGGTTTGGAGAATATGTACCTGCCACCTGCAAGCTTTTTTTTTTGTTTCTCTTGGTGGAGAAGTCTTGACACGATAAATTTTAGGAAATATGACCTATATTAATGTGACTGTTATTTTTGTGCTTCCTAATTATCCAACTATGACTGGCATCTTACTATGTGATCTTGCTTATTTCACACAACTAAGAATGTTGGAAAAAGATGATCGATGGAGGATACCATTAAAGACGGAGAAGTCAGCTGAGTTTTGACAACTTAATCTACTGTATGAGATTTAGCAGATTAAGTTTTTCCTTTTTCTGCTATTTGATATGGAGAGTTGTGATTTTTTTTTGAGGTCCAATCCCCCCTTTGTTTTCTTGTTGGGGCTTGCTTTTTATCAGGGAATTCATTTCCCATAGCTGCACTCTACGATTTGTATTATGTTGGAAGAGGGATATATGTCCGTTTTGCTACTTGCTTAGAAAGAGCTTGTTTTCCTGTAGCTCAATATTAATTCTGGATACTATGTTTTGATTTGGATGGTTTTTTTCCCAACCTGGTAATTTTTTAACGCGTTGAATTGAATATCATCTGATGTGCTTCTTTATGTATGAGAATTTCAGCTCTCTGCAATTTTGTAATGCTCTTGTTTTGTTATAAATGTTTTTGGCTGCTTATTATTAATGAGGAAATGTGGAAAAAGACACAAAAAACACAATACCTTTTAAAAGCTATTTATTTGACAAGCTCATTCCACTTTTCACACATCTTTTCTTGATTATTGATTTATTTTTTCTGTTATTCAGGGGGAGAAAAAGTTGGTGACAGTCCACAATGTTTTTGCTGTCATAAAGGGGTTAGAAGAGCCTGATCGGTATGTGATCCTTGGTAATCACAGAGATGCATGGACATATGGAGCTGTTGACCCCAATAGTGGTACTGCTGCATTACTAGACATTGCTCGCCGATATGCTCGTTTGATGCAGAAGGGGTGGAACCCTCGAAGAACTATAATCCTTGGTAGTTGGGATGCAGAAGAGTTCGGGATGGTAGGTAATTCTCCATCTTTGTTTTCATTTATGTGCAATGGGTGTGAAGTGGATCAAGATGTTAACCTCAGAATTTTTCAATTATAGTTTCTCACATTTACTATGCTGTCTGATTCAACAATCTTCTTCTTGCATAGAACCGGATGGAAGGGTACTGGATCAAGTTTGATCCTCATCCATTGATTACTTTGTTGAAAACTGAAGAACCTGTTTGGCAGGACTCGTTCTGCATTATTGATAAAGAATACATGTGATTAAGTTATTTTGCTTCACTATTCTGTAATGCAGCTTCTATGCAATGGCAATTCAATTGCCCATGGAAGTGATCACTTTGGAACGAGGGAGACAGATACTTCTATCAACTCCTTATAAAATGGATGGGCCTTTCAGCAATTTCACATGTTTGATTTTGTGGTTTTTGAACCAAATATTTTGAAACCTGGAGATATTTTTGTTTTTGTCTCTGCTAAAAGCATTCGAGTTGCTGCTGCTCCCATCCAAGTCTGTGCATTGATCTCTGTTCTGATTTCCCAAAGTCTGGCAACCGTAACAGTTCTATATAAACAGAATACCAGATCTGCTTTGAGAGGGGCGGGGGATTTCAGGACTGCTATTTATTACCGTATCTAAACATGGATGCAGTAGATTGATAGGTTCCTCGAGAAAAGAATCTTTCCTTGCTCTCTAAATGTTGTTGTCGAGCCTCGTAGTTTTTCTTTTAATAGTTTTATCTGAATATGTATCTGTGATAATCTTTGGATGCTGAGCCTAACAAGACTGCATGTTGGATTGCTTTTGTGTATTGCAATTATCCAAATTAATGTGTAACTATGATATTGTAGGGTCTACCGAGTGGGTTGAACAAAACCTTGTCAATCTGGGTGCCAAAGCTGTGGCATATCTTAATGTCGATTGTGCAGTTCAAGGCCCAGGATTTTTTGCCAGTGCAACTCCTCAGCTAGATAATCTTCTTATTGATGTTACAAAAAAGGTAAATTAGAGGAACACTATGCTGTTACTCTTAAGATGTTTTGATTAGTCTCTTTGGATGATGCTTGGTTTCAAAACATGACAGTTTAATCAGTTATTTCGACTAATTCAGGTCAAGGATCCTGAAGCAGAGGGTGCAACTGTATATGAGAAATGGGCAGCCAGAAACCAAGTCAACGCAGTAAGACTGGACATTATCTTTTATCAAATGCCAGTATTTGAACTGCTCAAAGATGCTGCTTCTTCAATTATTAAATGCTAATATTTGAAATGCTTAAGGATGCATGAACATTCACTAGCATGTATCTGTCGGCATTTGTGTTTGCACATACTGGCCCTTCACTTAAACTAATGTGTAGCGGCATGCCGCTTTTATAACCACCCCAGTGGTGCTCATTTAGTTAAGGATGACAATGAATCGGGTCAGGGAAGGTTTATTGCTGGAATATCTAAATCCACCACCCGCCTCTGCATGGAGGATTTTCTCCGCCTAGTAGTACCTGACCTGATATGATTTTTTGAAGATCAATTTTACAAACCACATCTATATTGATGAATCATAAAACCATAAATGATTTATGAATCATAAGATAAAAAATTCAAGCATTACATCAAAATATAAAAGTACAACTCCAAAAACTATAAAAAAGAAGTGTGATGCCCTAAGCTTGGGGTAGGGGCCTGGTGCATAACTGAAACTAGGTGAGGGTTGGGTAGGGTGATGAGGGGGTTAGGGAACCTGCCCCCCCCTGATCAAACCATATCAGATTTCATCCCTCTTCAGTTTGACCGAGGTCAAACTGGAAAAAGGTCCAATCCAATTGGACCCATACATGACAGATCAGGTGAAATTGTCATCTCTACATTTAGTCATTCTTCAACATATGATATGTTTTGGACTCCTGGAAATAAAATTTATATCAGGTGCTTATTCGGGGATCATGTCGGTTTGCAGATTCAAAGACTCAGTGGAGTGGATTCAGATTTTGCTCCATTTCTGCAACATGCAGGGATTCCTTCTATTGATATCTATTATGGAAGAGGTATATTTCTCCAACCTTTGCAGTGATTATTTACTGGCGGTAATGTGCTATTTTAAATAACAAATTAAAATAATGTATTTTTAAATTTTAATTTTTACATCAATATATTAAAAGAAAATAGTAATTTTTTTAGAAACATGAATTCAACTTTAGGTTTGTGGAATCATTTCAGGAATTTGAATAGCTTTAGTTGCGTTTGCCCCCTCAGCCTTGCAAATATTATTGCAGCTAAAGGATCAGAAATTAGCATAATTTTTAGGATTTTTGTTTTTGGCCATGGTATCATAGGAGTAACTCCACTATTTGTTTTCATCATCCCCATTTTCTAGTCATGCCTCTGTCCATGTTTTGGCATTCTGACACAGTACCGTCTCTGTCCTTGAAGTTTAAGAGGAACCAAATTGGAACGATAAGCGTTCCCTGAATTTTCAAACATTATTGTGGCGTGACAGTAAAAAGCTATTTTATTTTTTGTTAAAGAACCATCTCACCTAAAAGCTTAAGCTTGTAAGTAAGGCCCCATAATATGATTTATATTATTCTCAAAGATGTGTGGCAGCATGCCAGTCCTGCAGTAGTGAGAGGTTGGGGGTAGGATTCCAAGTGGTGGGTGGTATTCTTCTAAGGCTGGCAACTAATGTCTGTGTTGAGCTAAGCATTTTATTATGTGAATTTGATGGTACAAGAACTTGAGAGTTTGGTGACATGGTTGAAGCCAAAGAAGAAACTGGCAGAAACCGAGCTTCGCCTAAGTTAAACCCAGTCAAAAGAAACATTATTAGTGAAATTGAACAGAGTAGCAGAAAATGATTTGAAGTACATGGCTTTCATTTCTTTGCTAACTTGCAAGAATTCTTTGATAGGGATACTAACTGAAAGCTGGAAATTTATACTTGTTCAGATTTCCCTGTCTATCACACTGCTTTTGACTCCTATGGGTGGGTGAAAAAATATGCAGACCCGCAATTTCATCGTCATGTGGCTGGTTAGTGTCCTTTTCTGTCAACTTGTGTGCCTGCTGTCAGATCAATTATAAGGGCATTCATAACTACTTTTAATATAAAATGACCTTTCTGTTTTTTGTTGTTTCAGTCGCTGGAATTTGGGGACTTCTAGCCCTTCACCTGGCTGATGAGTCTATTCTCCCATTTGATTACCTCTCTTACGTGGAGCAGTTACAGGTGGGCATCTGATTAAAATATCTCCAACATGTATTTATTAGTTGAACAAACAATGTTTTAGACTAGCTGTTCGAGTTATCATAGAAAATGAGTTGTGAGTTTGGACTATTGATAGAAAGTGGAAAAAACACTAAGTGGCCAAAATGGTTGGAAACTTGCCAATAGAGATGATTGCATTTCTATGGGAAACTAGGGTGCTTCCTTCAGATTCGTTATGCAACTATTTGAATTGTGAGTAAAAATACTTTTTTATAATATAGGATCTAACAAGAGGAGAAGACAGGAACATGACATGGGAAGATGCATCTTTCTAACAATTAGCATGGTTGGAAATCATGTTTTATGTTTGACTGCAAAGCTGTTCCATTTAAACATGGTGGCCGTACAGCTAACAAGAGGAAAAGACAGGAAAATAACATGGGAAGATGCATCTTTCTAACAATTAGCATGGTTGGAAATCATATTTTATGTTTCACTGCAAAGCTATCCTACTTAAATATGATGCCTGTACAATATGCATTTGTGAGATTCACCCACCCAAACTCCACAACCAGTGGCTCTCTCGAGAAATGAAACAAATTGGCTAATCAATTTTGAACGTTGAAGAAATATGGTTGCCGAAATCACATTGCACCATTATTGTATATTTTCTCTAAATATTTAGTGAATTTTGTCATTTTCAATCTCTGACTGACATTTTCCCTTTCTTTGGCAGAGGCATACAGTTGTCTTGGGCAAACTATTAGACAGGAACGTATCTCTTCATCCCCTAATTACTTCAATTCAAGGACTTGCCTCTGCTGCCAAAGAAGTGGAGTACGAAGTAAAGGTAAGCTCTTGAAGTAATTATTGGACTTCCAACATCTTAGTGGAGATGATGAAAACATACATCTTATGCTCTCTCTCGAGTACTTATGGGGCATGATTTGTTTTTCAATGCAGCAATTGAGAGAACACGAGAGGAGGGGGGATTTTATAGATTTGAAGTTGCGAGCATTGAATGATCGGCTGATGCTTGCCGAAAGAGGCTTCCTGGATGTAGAGGGGCTTCAAGGAAGGCGGCAATGGTTTAAGCATCTTGTAAGTGTTCTCTTCATCTTCAGCTCGAGCATGAACTTGAATTTAAACAGTATTGTGAAGAATCTCAACAGCAATTTATGTGTAGAACTGACGTTCTAATCATCTCTTTAGATTTACGGGCCACCGAGTAACTATGAAAGCAAACTGGATTTCTTCCCTGGAATAGCAGATGCTCTCTCTCAATCTACTAGCAAAAGCCAACAAAATAGGCAAGCAGCAATTCAGCATGAAATATGGAGAGTTGGCAGAGCCATTGAAAGGGCTGCTGGTGCTCTTAAAGGGAATCTCACCTGAAAATCTAGCAGAAAACATGATGAGGCCGTCAACTTGTATATATGAGTGGTCAACTTGTCGTAGATTTTAACTTTACGCCAGTCATGCACAAGGTTAACTCTTGTAAATGCGAATTTAAAATCCATGCTGTAAAATTTTGCCTCATCCACAGCAAGCAAAGCAATTATCAAGAACATTGCCTCCCATGATTGTTGATTTGCTGGAAAGATACGAAGATTAGATCTGAAATTGCAGACATCTGAATGTTGCATGTGTTGCCCTCGTGAATCTTCATGAAAAGGTCTTTAAAATATACATATTGGAAAATAACAGGAAATCAGTTAAAAAGCATGGGATTAGGAGGTTGCATTCTTTGATTGGAAAATAACAGGAAATCAATTGGTGTACAAAAAAAATATTTATTGGCGAATAAATAAAAAGCACATCTTTGATATTAAAAAAAATTACACCAACAAAAGACAAATCAAGCATAAAAGAAATAAACATGGATCAAAATACTTATGGCCCATTTATTTGTATGTTTTAAAAGCTCTTTTGAAATTATTGTTTTTTAAAAATAATTTTTTTTTGTGTTTTTTCAAATTGATTTGATTTGATGGTATCATAAATAATTTTTAAAAGATAAAAAAAAATAATTTAATATATTTTCAAATAAAAAATATTTTGAAAAGCAGTCATTATTTTTTCAAACATTCTCATCTTGTTTCAATGGCAACCCTATGGGTTTATATATATGAGCAACAATTTAGATTCTATTTGAGAAAAATAATTTCTAGTAAAATCCTTCCTTTACTTATTATTAGTACTTGCTCAACCATGAGATAGATAGAAAACACTTTTGATGAAATAAAAAAATTCAACCATTATCAACACATTTTCTAGTAACAAGAAAAATCTTGATTAAAAATTCAAAATTCAAAGCATACATTTAATAAAATTAATTTATATTTTTATGTTCAAATAAACATTAAAAAAATGTTAATATCAACTAAACAACAAGTCAGAAAATCTGATATATTGTTTAATAAATTTAAAGCATACATTTAATAAAAAAAAATTATTTGGTAGCATTATTAAACTCAACTTGACCCGATTACTAACTTGGAGGCCCCTTAACCCGGGTCATTGCTTGGTCTGGTTTCAAATAAAGTCACATGAAAGTTGACCTCGTATAACCTAATTAATTTTATGAATTCAATTGCGACCCGATCAAAATTGATTTAATTAATAAAATTATTGATGTTGTTTTAATTTTTTAAGAGAAAATTATTAACATCATGATGTTTTGGGTCAACCTAGATCTTCACTATGACCTTGTGACTCTATCACCTTAGCCAAATCCAAATTGCTTTTAAGAAAATATATAAACAACATTTATCTAATAATTATTTATATAAAAAAAATAGAATAACAATATTTTTTAATAGACTTTGGTCAAATTAAATGCCCAACTTATGACTTAGGTCATAAATTTTCATGAATTTTAATAACTTTTTTATTTAAGAATACTTTGTATTTATGATTAACAATTTACAAAAATCAAAGGGAGGGTATTAATTAAATAAATAGGCTAACTATTGATGGGCTTGATGGGGGCAGGTCGAGTGCTAGAGTTGATTTCATCATTATGTTTTTATGCAAAGGATGAATGACATGTCATCCATCTTTTTTTATTTTTAAGAAGTTGATGATGCATCGTCTTGAAATCAAGTTTTCAATCATATCTATGGTGGTTAAAAAATAAAGATCCAATTTTTTATATAAAAATAAATATTTTTTACATAAAAATATCTCAAAAATACTCTTAAGCATGTTGACAAACCTATTCTTAACCCTAAATCACTTTAAAAAGTGAAAACCAACCACATTAAAAAAAAAAAAAAAACTAAAAAACCTCTATTTAATTTTTCTAGCATAAAAAACACCACTACTATTAAATTCCTCTTGAGAAAGCAAACTTTTCGAGAAAGATCCTTTTCAATTGAGAAATATGACCAATTAAATGTTTTCTCTCTCTTTTACTGTCTTCTAATATCATCCCTCAAATCATAGACTCATGTCTAAAGAAAAAGAGGTTTTGGGTCAAAAACATATAATTGAAAAACTAAAATGATAAAAAAAATAAAACTATAAAAAATCTCAAGGCAATTTTTGAAGCATGAGTGGAATAAAAAAGTATGCATGTTTTTATTGTGAAATTTGATCTTCAAAAATTCAATTTTTGTTAACTAACAAAATCAAGTCCTATCTTGTAAAATCAAACATTGATTTAATTTTTAGGGTATTTTCCCAACATTAAATTACTCAAAATAAATTAAAAGTCTAATTTTGTTAACCCATTGTGTAAGAATGTAGTTGAAAAAAAATGGCTAAGAAAAACTGAAGATGAAAAAACACAAATTACTAAACAGAAATGAATTGTATAAAATCTTTTTTCCTAAAAAAAGAAGAGTAAAACGAACCGGAAAAACCAATCCAAATGTACTCAGCCCGATAGCCTGGTTTATCGGGTTTTGTTTTGAATGAAACAAAAGCGGGAAAGCATATGCTAGTTAAGAAGAGAACCGAAAGAGAGAGGAAGAGAGTGTGAGAGAGAAATGGAAGAAACGATATCTGAATTTAGCAAAAGCATAGGCAGCTTCTGCAACCACCTCCAATCCAGCTGCGACGCTCTCAAACAATCCATCGACCGCCGCCCCATCCCTCTGGGTATTTCCCCTGCCTTCCCCTTTTCTCCCTCTTTCTTTTTTTTCCTTCAACAATTCAAACAGTAAAGCTTCTTCTTCTCCTTTATTTTTTTTTCCAGATTCGGCTTCATCTACATATATCCAGTGCTTAAACAGAAGGGTAGCGAGCGCTAGCAGTGACCTCAACTTACTAGAATCGATGGCATTTGGTACCGTTTCCTTTGAGGAATTACTAGGTCATTGCAATGAAGTTTACAAGAGCAGTGAGAATCGTATTCTTGAATTTCAAGATCGTCTCAGGAGCTTCGGTTATGTTCCTGCTGGTACTTTCATTTTCTTACTCAGTTTACTATTTGTGTTCGAGTATTAAGGAAATTACGAAAAATAAGTTCTTTTTCTTAAAAACATTTTGGGTTTTTTCCTTCTTTAATTTAAAACTGGTAAAATTGATAATGAAAAGTCATGTAATTGGAAATGATGCTGAGAAATCAAGGATGGTAGAGAATAGTGTTTTTGGGTTTTGCGTTATGTTGATTGTTTTTTTTCTTTTATTAATTGTTTTGCTTTTAGAAGTTGAGATTGATGATGAAGCGGATTTGAGTATATCGATGGAGCTAGGTTTAAACTTGAAGGACGAGATGGACCCTTCTGCAGCTTATAATGGACCGGTGTCTGTGGCAAGTTCAATCATGAAGAGTTTGGAAGAGGATCCTTTGTATCCTTATTTTATACAATTGCTGTTTCATTACTTCTATCCTTGTGTCTTTAACATGGAGGATTGGATCTTTTATTGCATTCTTTTCCATGTTCCTGGTAAAGAGTGAACTGATAAGAAGGGTTTGTTAGATTTGATTGAAGAAAATCTGGGTCATTTAGACCATCGCATTACAGTGGATGAAAATTTTGTTTGCCTTGATCTTTTTGTTTTAGAATGGACGAGTCGTTGAGCTTAAAGAGTCTTGGGCTTTCAGATGTCTGTCTTGCCACTTTAGCAGCTGAAGGTAGTCTCTTGCCACTGCCTGATAGATGTGGTTGATGCTTCAGCACAGTTATAATTCAATCTCAGATTGAATGGAATGCAAAATCATTTACTTATTTTGCTCTATGTGAGATGGCTAGATGGATTTCTTGCTGTAAATACTTTAAGAGTTTAATGCTGTAAATACTTATGTGTGCATTGTACAAGTCTGCCTACTGCATCGCTGATTCGTGCTTTCTACTAATCTCACCTCTCATTCTCTGCAGCTAACAGTAAGATAAATGATCCCGATATATCTATGAGAGACACAAAGATGTAAGTTGTTGAACTTGTATTTTGTGTATCGCAAGGAACTTTCAGTCTTTCCTTTGCACGTTCTAAATTGTTCATGTTTTAGGTATTACGGTGACAAATTACACAACATGAAGAGTCTGGACCAAAATACTGGAAATATGGAACTAATTGAAGGTAGAAATCTTTCATTGAGATTTAGCTATTAAAGGCTGTTCATCTCATTCCATGCAATTTGCCAATCAAACAATACCAAGCACCAATGAGTATGCGGTTATCCTTCGTTGTAAAATCCAGGTGAACTGAAACCAGCTGAAGCTCTTAGGGCTGTTGTGAAGGCTTCAAAGGATGATTATGAAAGTCTTCCTTCCTACATGAAAAGTCTAACATCGTGGGAGGTATGGATGACCAGTTTCCGCCCTTATGATTGAATTAAGCTGATGTTGTTTGATCTTTCCATTCCAACTGAATATATTCAAGGTTGCTTTATGATAATTGTATTGAATGCTGAGGAGCTAGTTTCCATGAAGTACTTCATTTTTCCTAATGGTTTTATAGATAAAACTTGAAATCATAACGCGGTAAGCTTTTTGATTTGCTTCTGCTTTTGTCTGTACTAACCTGGAGTTTGTACACAACTTCTCGAAGTATAATTGGGACGGCATTGAGGTTTCCTTGGATTGGTTTGGGGACAACATTTTATACAATTATACCAATAAATAGGATTGATAACCAGCTTAGTTAACGTTGGGTTTTCCCATTTATTACGTTCTTGATATTTTGCAGTAACTTGCAGGATCTGCTTGCTGCCGTTGAGAAAATTAACTCTAGCCTGAAGATGAAGGATAAAACAAAGGGAAATAATTATTTCCGCCAAGATGAAATCACATCAATGGATTTAGGTATGTATTGTCGTTTCGCTGTTATATACACATTTTATTACAGGTTTATCACAAACATTTTTTATCCATCTCGATTTTAGAGATTGATTAACAAAGGTGGGACTCAAACTTGAGATCTCACCCATTTCGGATGTTAGTGGGTAAGCATTTGAAGTTGTGTTTTTTCTAACTGCAGTCCATTGAAGACTCACCTTTTGCTTTGGTTCTATCTGTTTGTCTTAGGGCCTAAAGCAAGAACTTATTTGCTGCTGCTCACACGCATGAATCAGTTGGCTGTTGAAACTGTTGATGGTTTGATATCCTATAAAGTTCTATAGACGAGATATGATCCATTTAGCATACAGCTGGTTTAGTCGATTAAACCAGCAGCGCCTTCAATTTTTTTGAATTTTTTTCTGCTTAATAGATTAATGCTTCATGGGATGTGTTCGTACTTACAATATAGAAAAACCCTTCATTTGCTTCTCCTTTTCCTCTATCATCCCAGTACTGCATTATGTCTTTACATGATTGATTCAATGCTCTAATCTTTTCCTCTATCATCTCAGTACTGTGTCGTCTTCGTTCGTTTAGAATGAGATAGTTAAGTGACTTGTGATTCGCATTGGTTTAGATTTATTTTTTTATATAAAAAATTTCAATTATAATAAATCATTTATATGAAATTTTACGAGAAGTTTTTTGACATATTTATATATATTATGTTAAAATTTCAGAGCAATCATAGAATATAATGATCTTGCAAGATTAATGATGATATTCTCATACTATATATATATATATATATAAACAGTACAACATAAAAACATGTTGAAACGTTCTGAAATCAAAATATTTTATTTCAATTGAAGAAAAAAAAAATCAATGGAAACAATATTGATAACCTCAATATGGTAATGAATAAATATTTAATTTAAATATTTGGAGAAATAATTTCCTTCTAGAACTAATCCCGATTTGCGTATTCAGAAGCAGCCAAGGAAAGAAGGTTTAAGAAATTGGAAGCTGCACCACCTTGAAAATCGAATCACCAGGGACGAGGAAGGCTAGGTTACTGAACAAACCAAATCCCATTCCACTAGGCAAACCAATCCACAACAATCCCTTTGGTGTTAAGAATCTATTTATATTGAAGAAATTATCACGACGACTCACCATATATATACGCACTGTGATAAACGATTGAGTTTGAGATCCACCAGTGGACGTGGGGCTCAGAACCAAGCCATAGGCCGGAGTCTGGATACGAACCACCACTATATATAAAAAAAATATTTAACATTATTTCAAAAATGTTTTTGAAGATATTAAAAAATTATTTTTTTTACTTTATATTAATTTTTTTGATATTTTTAAATATTTCAAAAATAATTTTTTAAAAATAAAATATTTATTTTGATATATTTTTATTTTAAAAACTCTTTCAAAATCACTCTGAATCACTACGAAACAGGCACTAAATAAAAAAGGTGGTGCTATAAAACCAACCTCGAGTGCATAGCTCTTGCTGCACTATCTAAGCTCGGAACTATAAAATCAATCATTTTACAAGCCCATCCCCCAAGACGGGGGAAAAAGAAAGAATCAATGTCAGACGCAGCCAACTATACCCGGTATACATCCCCTGGTCAAAATCTTCTTTATGTACTCTGATAAATTACCCTGGAGCTGTATATGGTGGTAGGAGCATCACACCGACCTCTTAAAACAAGGTGGCGGTGTCTGCATTAGGGAGAAAGACAAGAAAGGACAGCAGCTCAAGCAGGGTGTCTCCACCATAATAATAGCACACTACATTTGGGAGACCTCCTCCCACCTTCCCCCCCCATCACATCAGAGAAACATATAAGCCTATATCATCAAGTCCTACAGAAATCACTTAAATTAAAGCTTCATTGCCTTCTTCCTTCGAATGTACCACTCGTTCTCGTCCTCTACATTGTAGCGTGAAAGATGTCCGATCAGCTTTCCGTGCTGGTGGAGGGTAATCTGCTGCTCTTCCCTAATTGTATATTTTAACAGGCTTCTCAAATGTGTGGCGGTTCTGCAACATTTTCACACCAATCAATGAAAACTAACTCCATAGTTTCACAAGATGAAGACATCAGCATTTATTGACAAGCATAACGATTCAAACTTTCCATAAGAGTAATAACTGATCCCACAGTCCTGGCTAAAAATATGATCAATTAAGGAGGTAGCCTCAGTAACCACATGCACTTCATTTGTAGTTGAATGAGGGATGCAAACCTGATTTACTGCATAAGACCGTTTAGGAGTATTATCAGAGTGCTCCAACCCAAGGTACTGCTCCCAAGCACCATAAACATCTCTTCTCTGAAAGAAAAGGTAAAAATACTGATTGTTAATACCCACAAAAAAGAGAGCCAATAATGGACGCCTATGCCAGGTAATGCTGAAAATAAAGGAGGGTTCACAAGGGAGGAATAAAAAGAAGGTTTGTAACAGCACCTGGAAGCGGGTGAACACAACATCAGAATCCTGCAAGTACTCTGGACGACCCAGTGACATAAATGCAAATTTCCACTAAGCAACCAAAAGAACGAAAGGTTGGTGAGGAATTCAATTCATTTTCTGATAATAAACCACATTACTGAAGGATGCAAAAGCTAATGCAAGATAATTGGAAAGTATCAAAGCAGAGTGGTTTAAATGCTTGTTTCCTTAACCAAACAGTGCAAAGAAAATACCTTAGCAAACTCCTCATCAGGAATCTGCAGCTTCTTTTGTATACGCATTTTAACTTCGGCTAAAGTTTCACCTTCATGGATGACCAAGAAAAAGGGTTCACCAAAATTCTGCACTTGCTATTGAGGACACAAATATAAAAGTATGTAAGAGCCTGGAAATTTCTCTATTTAATAACACCCATAAGATAGAAGCCAAACAACTGAAACCAAGTAAAATCTGTGGTTGAAGTATCGATAAATCATACCAATTGATTCTGTCCAGACTCCTTTGTGAAGTGATAAACATGAATCAGGCGATCTTGGGGACCAAGATTTTTTTCTTCCTCAGGAATCTGTGAAATTCGAGAGAGAGGGAGAGGGAGAGACAATGGGGTTAAACAAAAATGCTGTAAAAATCAATACATAATCTCATTTCTGAAGGTGTGTCCAGGATTGTTAATCAAATGAAAGTAAACTTCCTGTTTGCTGGCCTGAGTTATCATAACATTTACTTAATTCAGAAGGGTAATCAAAATCATGCCCAAGGCTATTTGCAAAAGTAGCCGGTCAACAACCTTCAAATATTCTACTAACATTTGATAAATTATGTTTCATTAAAAAAAATTCAATGAGCCAAGATAATATATATTCATAGTAACCCTGGAAGTTACAAGTTCAACAGATATTTAAGACTTTAGTTTTAATTTTTATTAATAAAGTTGATACAGTTTCTCTAAACATACCATGTAAGAATAGAACACTGATTACTGTTTGCCATTTGACACATACTCAGTGAAAATCTTGGCATGGCAATGGTGTACTATTAATGGAAGCTTATAATTTTATTTCGCACACCCTTATTATAATAGTTCATGTTAGCTCTACCAAAACTGCAAACCCACAGCCACACATGCTTAAACATTCAAGACATATGCCTGCACATCTCAATGCCTACACCACTGATCGTGAAATATCAAATGCTTGTTGAACCTATGAATTGTGTGAAAATGGGATACTCCAAATTCAAGTAATAAGATGAGATATAAACCACGATCATATAATATTTGATATTTGAACAAAATTAAAATTAATTAGTAGATTGTGCTTCACATATATAACTTTAATAAAAATAATTAGTTAATTCATAAAAAGAAAAAATGAAAACAAAGTATGTTGATGATATCAAAATTCTGAAGCAACAAAAATTTTAGTTTATCATGGACTTGCTCATTTTTTTACATGACATACATGCTAACTATGATGCTTCAAGTTCATGCACAAAATCATAGGATAAAGGCAGATGAGGTATTTCCTAGAGAAGACAAGGAGTAAAAGGACTTGCCTCCTCTGCCCGCAGCGTCCAATACTGGTCATTTATATTCTCAATTTTTTCATTGGGCGGAAAGATCTGCAGTGGCAAGATGGCAAACTGAGTCAGAAGAAACCACCCACAAGTACTGCCAACAAAACATCTAAAAGATCCAATGCATTAGACTAAAAAAATCTGAAACTCATAGATCATATTCCATACACATTATCATTGATATTTAACCAGGAAGAATAATTAGTAGCAGGAAACAAAATTGAGTGATGAAGTCATTATCTTATATGCTAACTAAAAGCAGTCAGTACCTTATAAATCTTGTGATAAAATACTTCAAGCAGTCGAAGTTCAGCATTTGGGAGTGACAATTCTACCTGTTTCAGCGCGAGCCATTCATTAGAAAATTTATCACATGCAATGACAAGGTATGGTGAAAAATTGGTGAAACTTGAGAATTAATATGTTCTGTTCTGGTATTATAAATAGCTGTCCACACTAAGCAGGAACATTGAAAATATGCTTCAGGAACAACCACTCCAGTACATATCTTCAGCTGAGAGGTTAGAACTTAAAAGTTACCTTAGTTTTAAGTTCATTGATCACATCCCCCACGGTGCTTTGTTTAGGCAATCTAATGTTATGAATTACCACCTGTCAACAGTTGCAATAAGATTAGAAGAAAGACATGAAGATGATCAATTAAATAATGCATGAAAATAACATAGCCATATATTTCATACTTCGTCTTTGGTAGCATGATGGAAAGCAACTTTCAAATTTTTTAGACCTTGCAACTCTGGAAGAGGAATATCTAGAACTTCATAATACAAGATATCGGAAGCCTGTAGAAAGAAGAGAACAGATAAATTATTATTCACACTATATAATTTCATTAACAGTATATGACCCAATGACTGCAATTCATGTAACAGATACCTGATTGTAGTGAACTAACATATCTGATAGATGATCCACTCCTCGATATTTAATTGGCTGTGGCTTAGGCTGCTGAGAGTAGCAGTTGTGGGATGTTAACCTGATTTTGGATGGATCGTCCAAACCAATCTTGCGAGCTACTCTTTCAACAACATCATCATAAGTGTGTAATTTCGACCTGCAGAAACATCAAGAGTATAAATAAGTGTCTACACAACAGCACTGAAGATTTCTCAACCGAGCAAACAACAATGCTTGAGATGTGATTACTTACAACTCTAGATAAAAATCATCCTCTTTTGCCTTCTCTAGAGATCGGAAATGAACTATCTATAGAAAATTAAATAACACAAGAATTGAGTATAAAATTGACAGATCACGAGAGAGGTTTGCTGTAATTGAATAATTCATTATAATCTAACTACTATATAAAAAGATGAGGAATATAAAAGGTGTCCCTCTTGAACCTATTCTACCCCCATCCCTAAAATTCAATTATAAAAATAAAGTGAGATGCCTGGAAAATCTCATTCAAGAAGAAGGCACCTGCCGATTGTGCACATATTCCAAATATGAAGGCACATCTGGATTTCGACAGTTTTCTTTGTTTTCAGGAGGAGATTTCTGAAAACATATTATGTCCCCATCTTCAATCTGAGGACGAAGCAGCAAGAGGTCAGTGGCTGATTTGAAAATCTGATAACATTCTAGCATAAGTAAATAAACACATACCTGACTTATTCGAAATGAGGCCCTCTTATCAAGGAGTTCACACATGACACAAGGCTCAAACTTGATTTCCTGAACATCACACAACAAATAAAATCCTTCTACTAAGACAATATCTACTTATGAATATTGAATAAACCTGTGCACTTGGTTTGGTGGTATGGTTAAGCCAACTTCCTTGATTGAATAGTTATTTTGGCCAACTATGATAAAAGTATACAATATAGACGAACCTCATAAAGTTCAATCTCTTCCTCAGATGCAAAGCCAGCCATTTGATTAAGCTTTGCTAGAATTTCTATTGGTTTACAAGAATTCTTCACAAAAAGCCTACCAGCATATCTGGGACCATGGAATAATGTCATTTCAGAGGGATCAAGATTCGATAAAACACAATGGACAAAGATCAGACAGCAAAAAGGAGCCAAAGATTATTAAGTACCGTAATTCTTGTTTTTCGGGGTCATAAAGCTTGAAGAAAAGCAGAATATCTTCTTTAGTTTTTTCAGGTGGAGCAATGGGACGTAAATCCTGAGATATTGCAAACCTCAGTAGAAGTATGACATTTTCTGGACAGAAATATTAGTGCAAATGTTAAATTTGATCATTTATAAGAAAAAAGAAATACCAGCCCAAGCTCAACTTCCAAGAACAACTTTAATTCAGCATTATGGGTCTTATTTGACAACTCTCTCAGCTGTCCAACCTACAAACATTAAATGGCTATCATTAAAATTATGTTACACAAGAAATCTCCAGAAACACTTGTATCCAAAAATAAAACACTTCAATGTGATCAAAACAATAGTATCATTCCATTCCATAGTCAATGGCCACAGTTTCACCACTAGTAGTTAAAAAAGAAGAAGGCCAGATGTTGGGATTGCCAACCAAGAAGTGTGTTCTCTTAAAGCACATGGCCAGAAGGCATCACCCACCACTATGTCTTAAAATCCCAGAGACTTGATCCCAAGTCTGTTCTTACCTGAAGCAGAAATAATCATGCAAATATCTAGTAGAAGTACAAGTCACTCCACATAAACAAAATCACAACTTTGATAAATTAACTTTGAACAAGAAAACGAATGGTAGTTACTGATTGTGCTTCCTCCAGGGGAGTCAATGGCCGATTGGGTCTATATGTGTGGTTTTGGCGCTTTGCCCATATCCAAAATCTCAGAAATTGGACTGGTATACCAAACTCTTTAGCAACCTCCTCCTGTAATACAGCTCAACATTAGACAGAGAAATCTACAGAGTATCTCATCATCCACAATGTCAAAATGCTTACAAATTACACCCATTTAATACCTTAAACAGACTAAATTGCGTCTGTTTCTGAATACGGAAGTTACGGACTTTGTCATGATCCACAAGGTCAAAATAAATATCCTTTCCAATTTGCTCTTTAAGGTCCTCATCTCGCGCAACCTAGATGTCATACTAAATAGCTTTATTTATGACTTACAAGCATCCCTTGAGGTAGATGCAGGTCATCGCTAACAATATACCATCATAAAAAAATAAAGCTTGGTAAGAAAAACCTTTATAATTGTGTAAAGGTGAGCTTGTGCTTTATATCTTCTCTTGTCTTCCTTTTCTTCTTGTTCTTTCTTCAGTCTTATCTGGAACAAGTTGTTGAATGAATCAATAATCAGTCTTCATTGTGATGTGGACGCTCTTAACTATCATAGTTATATTTACAGAACTTTTTTCTGTTAAATTAGAAGTAAAGAAAGTAATTTACCCTCAAGTGTTCAGCAATGTCTTTCTCGTCAACATTACAAATTATCTTGTCCTTGTCACTCTCCCGTATATACACAAGCATGTATGCATTTGAGTATTTTGTGAACTTAAATGGAGTATTGTTAAAGCCAGGATTGGTCTGAAGCATCTGGTAGACATAGCAGAACAAGAGCACATCATTCACCATCAATTACATGTACCATTCACAGGATTACTGCAATGTTTGGGAACCCTTACCTCTTCCTCGCCACCATACTGTTCATCTAATGCCCTCTTCACATCTTCCTTTGTCACCCTTTCATCATCAAATTTGAACCTAAACAAGAAAATCAAATATCATATGGTGTGAAAAAATATCGAGTTCTCAACAAAAGTACAACTATTCAGACAATGGTAAATGTGAAGGCTCGGAGTAAGGACTATTATACTCATAAACGACTATAAGTTATTATGTGTTTCAATTTCCTAGCGTTGATATTATGAGGGATGGGCATATTGAGCGTGCTTATGAACAAGCATAAGGTTAACAAGCAGACCATTGATCAGAGAGGGTAGGCCTGATATAAGCATAATAATGTCCACCATGCACACCTCCACTGTGAACCAAAACACTGCAAGAGAAAACAGGAATATACAGTCGAATTAATATACATTTTTCTAAAACCAACCATAACTTCCAAGCTGTGGAAAGAGAACTACATGCAATTTATATTAGGTGCATGCAGCTCGTGTTTCTCCAACATAAGAGTTTTCTTTCATTCCTATGCTACTCAAGCAAGTCATGCACAACCCATGTTGCTATTACATTAACAGCAATGACTATTTATGGGGAGATAGGGGGAAAGGAGATAAAGAATCTCAAGAAAATGGCTTAAACAATGCAACATTTCTTTTCTTTTGAGCTTGTAAAGATTTATGAAAGTGATATTTATAATATTACTTTAGTTTACCACATGTTAGAAGCATGCTTCAGTTTGAAGGTAGTTTGCATTTCACTTAGCTGCTCTAGCTGCTGCAACCAGTTGTCACATTATCAAGAGTTGCTTGAGTAGTTATAGTTCATATTATACTAACCCTTTAATATGTTATAACAAACAATACTATCAGCTAGAATAGATAGACTATAGATATCCCATTAGGGCTACAACTCTTCATGTAAAGTGTAAATAACAGATTCAATAGCAATACACTGGGTTTTTCCTCCAACTTCATTGCTC
Organism: Salix koriyanagi; assembly: GCA_029228605.1. NCBI lineage: Eukaryota > Viridiplantae > Streptophyta > Magnoliopsida > Malpighiales > Salicaceae > Salix > Salix koriyanagi. Next base: position 27,275,071 of record CM055342.1, read on the forward strand.
TAACTCCAAAAAAAGTTTGTAGTTTGATTTTACTTTTCAAAGAACCATGCAGCCTTGAGAAGCAAGAAAGACAAGCTCCAGTAAGTTAAATGCAGCCATACAAGAGCAGAAAAAAAATTCATGAATCAAGACAATCATGATATAAGCTATGGCAAATTATGTTCATTTCTAGGGGCCAAAAACACCATTTGACAGTTACCTGTGAAGTGTGTAGAGATTACGCACACTCCTGTCAGCTGCAGGTGATAAATATTTCCCATTCTCCCTGTCCAGGTCAAGTTGAAGAGGAAATTCATAGCGATCATTAATCTACAAAAGCAAAGAGAAATCAGTAAGTGGAAACAAACATTTGGCTTACTTAGCAATTTGTCCAGCAGCCAATCCATTTAGTTGTTTAACATATTCTAGCTTATAAGGGCACAAAGCAACAATCCCACAAAACATATTTACCAGAGCAACCGGTTACACCTACTGACCTTCACCATAGTGTCACGCATAAAATCATATTCAAACCGCTTTAATTGGAGTTGAAGAACAGGGGGGAAGTCAATAAATAAGACACCCTTCTTTGCATCCTGAAACAAATATGAGTTCAAGCACATGCTATCAAAAGAATGACCTTAGGAATTGATCTAAAATAAAGGGTTCTAGTAGAAAAGTAACATAGAGGATAACCCAAAAATATGCCCATACCATTTCTCAATGGTACCATCTTAACTGACAATTTAAAAGATGTTTGGACAAATTTCACCACTTCTATGGGCAACTCCTCATACTACCTAAAATATATTATTTGGGGGTCTTACCAGGAACCACACAATTTGTCTAGGAATCACCAGAACCATCTCTTTTAATGACAAAAAATAACTTGCATGCAGTTCATTTTCAGAAACGAAACCGTAAATTTCAGCATAGTTATGAAACAACAACAAAAAAAGTTAACACCAGATATGATTGAATGCACAGGATGTAAGACACATAATTGGTCTTCATGCAGTTTACAATGGCATTATAATTGAGCTTCTTGTTTTTGTATGAGGCACTGTGCGATGCTAGCTAGTATTGGCTTCCACATTTTTATGAGTGCATGAGACAAGAGTTGTTCAAGGGTAAATGCACATTTCAAATTGCTTAAACAAATCATATAGTCTGGCTCCCATCTATTAACAAGCATTGACTGACCTGCAAACCATGTTCTTCGGCATGGTATTTGTTATCACCCTCAAGTCGCTCAACTTCCACATATTTGTCAAAAGAAGCATAAACATCTCGACAACCTTTCACATCAAGCTGGAGATCTGCCATGTAATATCTACACATCAATGTCATATGAAGACATCATCACAGAACTTTTAAAAGCTGACTAAATATAATACCATAAAATGACTCCTTTCTTGTAGATTTGTATTCCACATTGATGCATTCAATGTAGTTCATATGGTGACCCTCAAACAACTGTTGTATAGTGCCCTCCACAACAGTCCCCTGGATCAGCAGAAAAGAAGTTGAAAATTTTAAATTAATGATGAAAGCATATCCCAAAACTGTCGAATGTTCAATACCTTCATTTTATCCTCTAACTTCTCACACAAAACTCTGTTAAGTTCTTGTACATCATGTTGCAAGAAGGAATCATACGTATCCCAGCCAAAAGATTTGGTCAATTCCTTTGTTGCAACACTGGTATCATTATATTGAAGCTTATAGAATAAACTCTGCAGGGCCAAAGGGATGCTTCCTGTAGGCATGTCATTCTCAGTTGTTGGCATGTGATACACAGCCTGAAATAATAAATTTCAGAACGAGGCAATTCCATTTGAACAATGTGTCCATACAAGTCATGATGATGTTTTCTAAACTTGAAAATGTGCTGACCTTTCGGAAGTAGGGAATATGATATAGAGTCTGTAGGAGAGAGTTCATGTAACATGTCGCTCCTTGGTTTTTCAGTCCTACATAGCCCGTCTCCTTCTTTGAGTCATAGGACCAATAATCTAGAACCTTGCAAACAGCAACTTCAGCTTCAATAACAACCGTGTCATTCACTAAGTATCCTCTGCTAGGATCATAAAGTTCACTCAAGGGCATGAAAGATGTAAAGCCCCAGTCACTCTCTCTTGCATTGAACTGATGTTGCGTGTCTGCAAATATATTTTTAAAAGACAATGCAGTATTAAATAATATCAAAGTTCATGGCAAAATTCAATACGAGAACATTGTGTAAAAAGGAAGCTGACTGTGGTGATGACATCTTCCTTACACATATATTGTTTCCATATATTTAACAAAAGTAACCAAGATCCAAGCTCAACCAACCTCCATTATGATAATTTCTGAATTACCTAGTTCAAGATATCCAGGAAATGCTATCTTCCAGGACTGAATTACTGGAATTCATTTGACCACTTTTATAGATCACAATCCATAAAAGTTGCTGCTTTCAGCATAGTGAAACAATAATTTAACAAACAGCCCAAACCCTAAAATAACAAAATAGTCGAATCTATAATTGATCATATTATTGGTCAGCGCTCACAATGACAAGGATTCCAAACTCTGTCAGCTGTTTATTGTGGTGCACAAACTGATTTCTAATCTAACCCTGCATATGGATTCCACCACCTTGGTGCATTTACTTTCTTTCAATTCACTTTCGAAATAAACAATCATTGGTAACATCTCTACACAGTCATAAAAGGTTACAAAGAACAAGTGTTCTACAGGAAAATATAATAATGTACTCAGGCAAGAAATTCAAATATAAGAAATCAATCCAATGTATAGATAGACATACAAAATAAATTAAGAACAAACAGAATGCCTGACTTGAAAATAAAATTACAATAACAGAAAGAGCCATTAATTAAGAGCATCAAAGAAGATACCCTTTCTAATCGAGTATTTGTTATGAATTTGATTGACCATGGCCAAACTGAATTGCGCATATCTACTCCATCCATATGCCAAAGCTGTTGAATCCGCAACATCCAAATACATTGACAGGTGGTCCACGTTGTTTCCTTTAGGGAAGATCAGTACTCTCCTGTTAATAACACACTAAAAGAAATCAACCACAAAATTATACAAACACAGACAAATGCAACTCATAAGCAACTCCAACTAGTAAAAAACTACATTGTTTATCCACCTACCATTTGTAGCTGCCAACAATAAATATATCAGAATAATGCTTCTTTGTGTTCAACCTAGTAAAATTCTCAATAGTCCAAGTAAATTTAATCGATGGAGGATCCTCCACAGGCTGATTCTCCACGGTACTAGTTTGCTCCACTTGTGCCACTACTACCACAACAAAAAATTACAGTCACCACCAAAATTACCAAACCCTAACATATTAATCAAAAAGTACAATATACTGTAGCAGAAGATCCGTTCGATCACACCGAATTATAAAAAAAAAAAAAAGAAGAAGAAGAAGATTGAACTCTCTAACCTTCCATTGGCTGAGGACCTTCAACTAAATCTGAATGCGGCACGAGCATCTCCTCGTCTTCTTGCTTTAAATTAGAAAAAAAGTAATAATTAATAAACCTAGCCTTAAAAAAACAAATTCAAAAATCAAACTCAATTTCAATTCCGAACCCTCTCGATCGATAAAAAGAAACCCTGGTCGATAAAAAAAAGAAACAAAATAAGGAGAGAGCAAGAGATTACATCTAACGGTGGAGGAGTCATCATAGTCATGAGAGGATATTGTCCGTTCGATCGAGCGAATCAGGGACGAGAATGGAAACGAGAGCAGGGAATGAGAAGAAGAGAAGAGAAACGAAAGCGGGATTTTTCTGTGCGTAGCCAGAAGAAACACTCGCAAAGGCACTGACTAGAGAGAGAAAGAGAAGAAGGGAGCTTTTTGGTGCTTGAAGGCTATTTGTGTGAGTATGGTAAAAAAGCGGGTAAGACCAACTTCAATAGCAATAGCCAGAGTTATTTTGGAGAGTTAAATCTCTAAAATAATTTTTAGTTAGTGTATACGAGTTGGGTAGCCCGCGTGTTGCTCTGGATTTTTTATATGTAGTAAACTGATTATTTATGTGGTAAGCAAAGAATTTTTTAGTTGATAAATAGAGAATTATAAATTTTAAATAATGCTATAATATTTTTTTATGTATTGAATTAATTGATTATTGTTATAAGCTTAAATACTCAGATAATAATTCAATTGCGAAATTTAAAAATTATTATCGATAAATTTTTTGAAAGATTAGCTAATTGTAATTTAAGTATTGCAAGACCATAATTGATTAATTATTTAGTATGTACTAATTGTTTTGATGGTTATTTAATTGGTTGATGTAAATCTGTAATCAATAAAATGAATGAAAGATGATTTTTTGTTGTCTTCAACTGAATGTGTCGATGGTTAAATATTTTTTAACAGTTACTAAGCATTTAACTGGTTCATAGCAATATTGGAATCGCTGAAATCTATTAAAGATAGATTATTTTTTGTTTGCATTGATCTGGTTGGTTGTTAACATTATTTTACTGGCTTGGAGAATAATTTAGTTACAGTTTGGATCTGAATTGTGTGTTGATTTAATTAACTCATAGATTGCAAAATTGCAATGTTTTGATTATTTGAAGAAAATCGCGATGCGGCGGGTTTTTTTTATCTATGTTAAAAATTGATTGTTTTTATATGTATTGTATTTGATTATTTTGATATTTAGTTAGTATAATTATATTTAAGAATACTGATATGATTTTTTTTCCTTCAAAAAATCCAAACTCATTTTTCTTCTCTCTCAATATATTTTTAGGCGATAATATTCAATAAATATCAGACATATTAGAAATAAAAATATTGTGATTTATTTTTAAAACATAAACTTAATTTTTTTGTGTGCTATAATTATTAATTTGCCGTTTAAAAAGAACAGTCTAATGGAAACGGGAAGTGACTTGTATATTTTTTAATTTGACTTGTAGATATTGCAGGTAAATTTGCAAAAAAAAAAAAATAGATATTTTGTTTTCCTAGTAATATTAGATCTAAAATATTAAAAATGAAAACATTGGAAATTCTTGTAAAGAAATCAACTTAAATAAAAGAGCAAAAAATTAAATTTTGAAGCCAATATTTTTTTTATATAAGATTTATTAATCATATTATTATATTAAATATATTTAAGAAAACATGATATGAATTTCTGTCCTTAAAAAAATCCTAAGTCATTTTTCCTCTCCCTCAATATATTTTTAGGCGATAATTTTGAATAAATATTCAAACATATAATTAGTTTTACATATTTTCATTTGACATAAATATACAAATATATAATTAATTTGACATAATTTCCATAATATATTTTATTTAAAGGATAATTTTAGGCTATTTTGTTCTTTATCTATATATTTTTAGGCGATAATATTCAATAAATATTAGAACATATAATTGGTTTAACATATTTTAATTTGATATAAATACACAAATATATAATTAAAAAGTCAAAATACTGCAAATTTATTTCAAGAAATAAACTTAAGTCATTTTTAAGAAAACATGATATGAATTTCTGTTCTTAAAAACATCCTAAGTCATTTTTCCTCTCTCTCAATATATTTTTAGGCGATAATATTGAATAAATGTTCAAACATATAATTAGTTTTACATATTTTCATTTGACATAAATATACAAATATATAATTAATTTGACATAATTTCCATAATATATTTAATTTAAAGGATAATCTTAGGCTATTTTGTTCTCTCTCTATATATTCTTAGGCGATAATATCCAATAAATATTAGAATATATAATTGGTTTAACATATTTTAATTTGATATAAATACATAAATATATAATTAAAAAGCCAAAACACTGCAAATTTATTTCAAGAAATAAACTTAAACAAAAGAGCACAAAATTTAATTTTGAAGCCAATATTTTTTGTTATGTATATTATTATTGTTATTATTATTATTATTGTTATTATTATTGTTATTATTGTTATTATTATTATTGTTATTATTATTATTATTGAAATAATTGTTATTATTATTATTATTATTATTGTTATTATTATTATCATTATCATTGTTATTATTATTATTGTTGTTGTGTTAAGTACACTTATATATACATGGACAAAAGTAGACATTATTCTACAAATAAAAAAAAATTAAATTTGTGAATGTGTTTTAATCGGTTATTTGTAATTGTGTGGCCGATCATCTACTATTATATAACTATATTAAATGTATCTCATAATACTTATATTAATTTTTTATATTGAAAAAATCTTAGGTCATGTTTTCATTTCCCTATATATATTCTAAGGCGAAAGACTAAAAATATATAAAAAAAAATTAACACCATTACTGTCAAAACAATAGAAATTATTAAATTATGAAGAGCAAAAAAAATATTAACAAAAGAGTGACTAACAAAAATAATTGTTATTATTATTATTATTGTTATTATTATTGTTATTGTTATTATTATTATTATTGTTATTATTATTGTTATTATTGTTATTATTATTATTATTGTTATTATTGTTATTATTATTATTGTTATTATTATTATTATTGAAATAATTGTTGTTATTATTATTATTATTATTGTTGTTGTTGTTGTTGTTGTTGTTATTGTTATTATTATTATTGTTATTATTATTATTATTATTATTGTGTTAAGTACACTTATATATACATGGACAAAAGTAGATATTATTTTAAAAATAAAAAAAATTAAATTTGTGAATGTGTTTTAATCGGTTATTTATAATTGTGTAGCCGATCATCTACTATTATATAACTATATTAAATGTATCTCAGAATCCTTATATTAATTTTTTATATTAAAAAAATCTTAGGTCATGTTTTCTTTTCCCTATATATATTCTCAGGTGAAAGACTAAAAATATATATAAAAAAAAATTAACACCATTACTGCCAAAACAATAGAAATTATTAAATTATGAAGAGGAAAAAAAATATTAACAAAAGAGTTACTAACAAAAATAATTGTTGTTGTTATTATTATTATTATTATTATTATTATTATTATTATTATTATTATTATTATTATTGTATTATTATTATTGTTATTATTATTATTATTATTATTATTATTATTATTGTTGTTATTATTATTATTGAAATAATTGTTATTATTATTATTATTATTATTATTATTATTATTATTGTTATTATTATTATCATTATCATTGTTATTATTATTATTGTTGTTGTGTTAAGTACACTTATATATACATGGACAAAAGTAGACATTATTCTACAAATAAAAAAAATTAAATTTGTGAATGTATTTTAATCGGTTATTTGTAATTGTGTGGCCGATCATCTACTATTATATAACTATATTAAATGTATCTCAGAATACTTATATTAATTTTTTATATTGAAAAAATCCTAGGTCATGTTTTCTTTTCCCTATATATATTCTTAGGCGAAAGACTAAAAATATATAAAAAAAATTAACACCATTACTGTCAAAACAATAGAAATTATTAAATTATGAAGAGCAAAAAAAATATTAACAAAAGAGTGACTAACAAAAATAATTGTTATTATTATTATTATTTTTATTATTATTGTTATTATTGTTATTATTATTATTATTGTTATTATTGTTATTATTATTATTATTGTTATTATTGTTATTATTATTATTGTTATTGTTATTATTATTATTGAAATAATTGTTATTATTATTATTGTTGTTGTTGTTGTTGTTGTTGTTGTTATTATTATTGTTATTATTATTATTGTTATTATTATTATTATTATTATTGTGTTAAGTACACTTATATATACATGGACAAAAGTAGACATTATTTTAAAAATAAAAAAATGTGTTTTAATCGGTTATTTATAATTGTGTGGCCGATCATCTACTATTATATAACTATATTAAATGTATCTCAGAATACTTATATTAATTTTTTATATTAAAAAAATCTTAGGTCATGTTTTCTTTTCCCTATATATATTCTCAGGCGAAAGACTAAAAATATATATAAAACAAATTAACACCATTACTGTCAAAACAATAAAAATTATTAAATTATGAAGAGGAAAAAAAATATTAACAAAAGAGTTACTAACAAAAATAATTGTTATTATTATTATTATTATTATTATTATTATTATTATTATTATTATTATTATTGTTATTATTATTATTATTGTTATTATTATTGTTATTATTATTATTATTATTATTATTGTATATTATTATTATTATTATTATTATTATTATTATTATTATTATTATTATTATTATTATTATTATTATTATTGTTATTATTATTATCATTATCATTGTTATTATTATTATTGTTGTTGTGTTAAGTACACTTATATATACATGGACAAAAGTAGACATTATTCTACAAATAAAAAAAATTAAATTTGTGAATGTGTTTTAATCGGTTATTTGTAATTGTGTGGCCGATCATCTACTATTATATAATTTTTTATATTAAAAAAATCCTAGGTCATGTTTTCTTTTTCCTATATATATTCTTAGGGAAAGACTAAAAATATATATTAAAAATATTAACACCATTACTGTCAAAACAATAAAAATTATTAAATTATGAAGAGCAAAAAAAATAATTGTTATTAGTATTATTATTATTATTGTTGTTGTTATTATTATTATTATTATTATTATTATTATTGGTATTATTGTTGTTATTATTATTATTGTTATTATTATTGTTATTATTATTATTATTGTTATTATTATTATTGTTATTATTATTGTTATTATTGTTATTATTATTATTATTATTGTTATTATTATTATTTTTGAAATAATTGTTGTTATTATTATTATTATTAATTATTTGAAATGAGGGACAAAATTGAAAACAATATAACCTGCTGCACTAAATAAATTAAGGGATCTAATAGAAAACCGAAAAATTAAAAGAAGAAGGGATCGACATGCAAATTGCATATATATCAATTTGAATGCAAGGACGAAATTGAAAGAATTCGAAACTTGGATTACAGAAATCAAACAAAAGCCAGGGGACTGAAATGCATGCACAATAACTCGGGGGACTGATATTGATTCCGGCGCTGAGGAGAGAGAAAAGAGGACATACACGTTCAACCGACCATTGGAGCCTACACGTCCATATTTAAAGCGCACGCACGCGCCACTCCATGCGATTCAGGGAAGAGTTGCGAATCGTCTTGACAGGCGGAGGAAAGTTTTCACCGCCTTATGACGCCGCACGCGCCGCCTGAATCAACCGGGATCACGAAACGCGCCAACGCGCCCGTACGGCTCGCTGGCGGCTGGCGACGCAAAGGGGCACGATAACGTCGTGGTCAATTACTAAACCACCCCTGAGCCGAATGGATAGATTTTGTCGTTTCGGGGGCTACGAACGTCATTACACATTTTCAAAAATATTAAAAAAAAAGAGTTCGGTGGGACCGGGACCGAACCGGACCGGTCCGTACGTGGTCAATGACGTTCGTGCCCCTCAGCGTAAACCGTGTTTTTGTCTTATTATCGGGGACAAAATCGGTAAAACACTGTTCATAGGCGGAAAAAACAAAAAAAAAAGGGTGGACGAACTCGCGCGACGCACGGAGGATAAAGCTCGAGTCCACAGTGAAAGTAGAGTGTATGAACAGTGATGAATAGTAATTTCCGTAATCTTTTAGTTATTTGTTAATATAATATTTTATTGATATATATTTAATGGTAAAAGTTATTTAGAGAGTTATTTTTTTATATTATTTTAAATATAGTGTAATTATTTGTATATAATTTAATTATACAATTAATTATATAATTAATAGGAGTAAGTTATATAATTAAATAATTACTTTTAAAAAATCCTCTAACAATATAATTATTAATTTTTTAATTATATTTTAATTAAAAAAAGAATATAAGATTAAAAACCAGCAACAATTTAAATTCGATCATGATAGTGAAACTAGTTCTTCTATATCATCGTCACATGATGAAATACCAGAACTACGTGATTTTTTTCAAACTCATAATCGAATCAGGGAGAGAGCAACGAATTCCCAACTCCAAGCCAATTTGATTGAACATTTATGGGAATATTACGGTAATGTGTAAATAATCATTAGATTTAAGCTACTTATTAAATTAAAATACATTCCATTACAAATAATTCAATCAAATTAATTACAAATTAATACCTCTATTTTTTATGCTATCTATTATTATAATAATTATTATAATATAATAATAATTAGCATAAAAACCCACCTCACCCGTCTGTTCCCCTTCATCTCAAAGTTAAAAAACCTTACCCCATCCTTCTCTTCTCCCTCTGGCCGCCCCCCAAAAATGAAGCAAATAAAACCCAAAAAAGTTTAAAATGCAGGAGGAAAAAACGAAGCAAATTATCTTGATGTTGGAGATAGAGAAACTCACAAGAGTCCCATAGGCTGAAACGAAGAGCTTTGCCGTTACTAATTCTAAAGTTTCTCCTATTGTTTTTAATTGCTATCTCTACTACTTCTTATGCACTGATTACCTCTCTGAATCTACCTCATACTCTTGATTCTATTGAAGCTTCATTACCACATCTTGGTGAAGAGTTAGCAAAGCTCAAATGGACTGTTGGCAATTCATTGCTCTTCTGAAATGATTCCAACCTGAGAGCCTATAAATTTAAGGTGATGAAACAACATGGGTTCTGTTTATATTTTGATTTCATGGGTTATTTGAACTGAAGTTTGTATTTGTGTTTTGTTGATTGTTGTTGTTGAGTTTCCTTGTTGTGTTTTGATATCTCATATGGCTGAACAGTGATTCCAACGATAAAAAAATGTATTATGTCTTCTCTTTCGTCTCCTGCCATATATAGCAGCTCGATCAGGAATAGCTATTTTTAGCTACGTATATAGATATTTCGTTGGAGTATATACATTAACAAAGAAATGCCGAAAGCTACACTATTTTGGCTTTGTCTCTTCATATGCCTTCTCAGTTGCAGTTGCTTTAAGGGCAAGTCCAATGGTAAGAGCCATTTTGGAGAGCCAAATCTGTAAAATGGCTCTTTGAATAGTGTATATATAGCTTTTGAGTTGATGTGCTCTCTAATGGTAAGAGCCATTTTGGAGAACTATTTTTTTTAATCTTATTTTAAATAAAGTTCAATTATTTTGTATATAGTTTAATTATACAATTAATATGAGTAAGTTATATAATTAAACAATTGATTTCGAAAAACTCTCAAACAATAAAATTATTTTTTTAATTATATTCAAATTAAAATAAATAAATTTAAATATAATTAAAAAACACAATATTTCTATGTTTTTTCTATGGTTGTTGTATTTGAAATTAATTAATGTTACTTATTGTCTTTTTAAAAAAACTTCAAAAAAACAAAATGAACACAGTAACAAATAACCAATAATTTAGTCATAATTAATTAAAATACATTCCATTACAAATAATTGAATCAAATTAATTACAAATTAATACCCCTATTTTTTATGCTAAATATTATTATAATAATTAATAATAATAATAATAATAATAATAATAATAATAATAATTATTATTATTATTATTATTATTATTATTATTATTATTATATATAATTATTATTATAATGTAATAATTAGTATAAAAACCCACCCACCGTTTGTTCCCCTTCATTTCAATCACAAATTAAAAAAACCCTACCCATCTTTCTCTTCTCCCTCCAGCCGCCATCGACCTCCCACCCACCCACCTCCAGCCGTCGCCCCCCACCCACACACCGTCCACTCCTCTCCAGCCGCCCCCACCCACCGTCAACTCCTCTCTAGTCATCCCACCCACTCAGCGTCCACTCCTCTCCCGTCGTCCCACCCACCCACCGTTCACTCCTCTCCAGTCGTCCCATCCACCATCCAACTCCCCTCTAGTTGTCCCCCCCACGCAGCCGTCCACCTGACCCAACCCAAACTATTTTTTCATGTTTTTAGGTTCTGAATCAAAGTTGCTGCTCTCATATTGCTCGAGGATGTGTTTTTTTGAATTGTTTCAATTGTTCACTTCGTTGTTGTTGTTGTGTTGCTGTGTTTTGTTGTTGATGCTTGCAACGGTACAATTTCAACGGTAATATTTTAGTTTTGGCTCTCCTGTGCAAATCTATAGGAATGCCTCCGGAAGATGAAGAAGCCATTTTGGCTCTCCAATTAGCTCTCCTCGTTGGAGACGTAAATTTAACAAAAACAACTAAATTTTAAAAATTTTAGCTTTGCCTACACTGATGCCTCTCCCCGTTGGATTGCCCTAAGACCAACTCCAATGGCAAGATGGAGAGCCAAATCTCTAAAATAGCTTTTTGAATAGTATATATATAGTTTTTTTGTTGATGTGTACTCCAATGGTAAAAGTCATTTTGGAGAGCCATTTTTTTTTAAATATAATGCAATTATTTTTTATATAATTTAATTATACAATTAATAGGAGTAAGTTATATAATTAAATAATTACTTTTAAAAAGCCCTCCAACAATATAATTATTAATTTTTTAATTGAATATTTGATTGAACATTTATGGAAACAATACGATAATTAGTAAATAATTATTAGATTTAAGTTTCATATTATCCTAATTTTCAAGTAATTGTATGTTTTTTATGATTGTTATATTTCAAGTTAATTAATCCTACTTATTGTTGTTGATTGTTGAAAGAACTTAAAAAAAAAACTGAATTGATATTAATTATAACTAAAAGGAAGGGAAAATTATGTAAACTAACAAAAAAATAACCAAAAAATACATTCACTTACAAATTATTTAAAATTCAATTGTAGCCAAAAAAATAAAATATTATTAATTAATAAAATAAATACACTAAACAATATATTTTAAGTAACTAAGCAAATCACCAACAAATCACCACCCTTCTCTTCGATCTTATTACTCGAGTCAAGACCGCCCTCGAGCTCTCCTACCCCAACACTCTCTCCTGCACTGACATCCTTGCAACTGCAACTCGTGATCTCGTAACTATGGTCGGTGGCCCTTACTACAATGTCATCCTCGGGTACAAAGATTACCGCATTAGTTAATCTTCGTATGTTGAAGGAAATATGTCAAGACCCACATGCCCATGCCCAAGATGCCCATCGCAAAGATTACCGCATTAGTCATCCTCGGTGCTCATACAATTGGTTTCTCTCATGGCTTGAAAGAGGTTTCAGTGTCTAAAATAGAAAAGGTTTGGAAAGATCTACAAATGTGAAAGCACTAACCTTTTGTTTGGCTTTCTTCTTCTGGACAGATCTACAAATTCTAGGTTCTTGTTCTCGTTGAACATCAACTGGGTTCTTATTCGATTTCTGGGTTCTTTCAACAGAAAATACAGCATATCTGCTTCCACCAATATAATTATATTGAACAATGTTTTCAACGGTAATATATATTATGCCTTTTCAGTTTGCTGTAGCTAAAAATAGCATTTTAGTAATGGAACAACTATTTTGCCTCTTCAAATGCATGCTCCGTTGGAGATGAATAAGTTTGAATAAAAAGGCAAAAGGTACGGAAAATTGCATTTGCCTCTTCAGATGCATGCTCTGTTGGTGATGCTCTAATATGGGAAAGCGAGGATCAATATTGAGCCTCATGGATACATTGAGAAGAATGACCAGTAGAAGTGTGGCACGCAGAGAATGAGTAAGGTTATGTACGGAATTGGTGACGTGGCTGTTTGGAACCTGGGGTCACATGCATTTCAAGTGAGTGACATTTTCATTATACATTATACATACAGCTAAATGAGATCGTGAAATCACTGTTCAACCACACTCATTTTATTGTGAACTCGAACAATGCATTTCACTTTCTCTTTAACGTTCTTTCAACAATGTTCAAGCTAATTAATTAGCATGGACAATGTTGACACTAATTAATTAGCATGGACAATGTTGAAAGGTCAATGTTGGTCAACATTGTCCATGCTAATTAATTAGCATAAACAGCATCAAAACGTTCTCATTGGTTTGCTTGGCTTTTTCTTAGGCTGCTTCTTTCCATATCATCGATTGTCAGCGTTTGCTTGCAAAAAGGGGATAACCACAGTTGGTTGAACACCACACCTGGCCGAGTGTTGTTAAGTAAGTAGCATGAATCGTATACTTAGCATGGCGTGGCATAACACTCAACAGAATTGTTCGTGCTAATTAGTTAGCAAATCTCAGCTCAATTTTGTGTCGTCTTGATGGAAGCTTTCAACCTTTGTATGCTTGATTAATTCAGTAGCTAATTGATGCATTCTTGTAGTTAATTAATAAATTTTATCCTAAAGTTCTCGCAGGTGGGGGTAAGGCAGCAAGGTGAAGGCTTCTCTCGGTTGAGTTTTTTCACGCCTCGGTGAATGCATCTGTTGGCTAATTGTCTTTTCATTCAACATCTAATTAATGCATCCTAGCATTTAATTAATGAGTTTTGTCTTCAGGTGGTCACAAATCAATTAAGGCTGGATTTAGCAGAAATTGAGAATTTTGCCTGCTGCAATTTTTGCACCTCTGTTAGATAAAACCTGGGCAAAATTAGGCCACCACTTTTGATGTCTTACAAGCATGAAATCGACAGCATAACGCCTTTGGCAAAAATATCTGTGTGGTTCAGATCTTTGGTCAGAGTCATCTTTAGCAAAAGATCAAGACTATTGAGGTCGAGGCAGACCAATTACTTATCTTTTTGTCCTCGCCATCGAATTTGTTGGCAATTCAGTTTATGCATTGGCTTTCAGGTGCTCATTTTTTATCTTTTTATTTTTCCCTCTACATTTAGAGTTGGTAATTTACTATATGCCTTCGTATTAATCATCCCTTACATTGCTGATTTTCCCAACTCTTTTTGCCCGATTGCCTCTTCAATATTGTCAGTAATTTCAGTTGTTGTGCTTTGGGTGTTGTTGTCTTGCTTTGTTGTTGGTTTTGATAGTGTGGATGTGGTGTGCTCGGGCTCGGGCTGACTAGATAGTGACTGTCGATGTTGGAAAAAAAAGATCTGGGTATAAAAAAAACAGAGAGAGTGAAAAAGGAAATTAAGAAAGAACAGCGAAATAACATCTAATTTTATAATTAACTACATAGAATTTTGACAGTTTTAAATTTCCCCACCAAAAGTATCATTTAAGTTGCGTATGGTGGTTTCTGATTATGAATAAATGGTTAGGATTATGAAGGAAGAGAGGAATTATATTTTAGGAAAGAAAATTAACGAGATCGAGTGTGACTGTAATGTATTGTTGATTCAAAGGAGTATTTTGAGGGATGCAGTGACGTTCTTTTTCTTTTTTGTTTTAAAAAACTTTGATTTATTTTATTTTAAATCAATATTTTTTATATTTTCAATTCTTTTATGAAGAATATTTTTTAAAAAATATATTTCTTGGTCTCCTTATTATAGGATTGAAGGCATTGGTTGCTTGAATATAGTTTCTTGCTTTGTCTTCGCTAATTGTCTTCACTATTTTCCTCTGTCAGTATCACATGTGCTCCAATTATTGGTGTTGCTGCAATTGTTGAATTTTTGTTGATGCCTCTTCCTTGGTTTTGCTTGGTGCTCTTATGACAGGTCATTTAATTATCGTCAGTTTCTGCTTGGTGTTGCTTATTTGTCAGTTGCTTCGGTTAGGTTACTGCTTTGTTGGATCAAGGTTTGCTCAATTTACTTTGTTGTTGTGCTGACAATTTTATGAGCTCAAACATTAATGCCTTTGTTTATTTTGTTTTATTATGTTTTATTGTTTCTTGGCTTCTTTTACTGCCATCAATAGCACTTCTTGCGTTGATTCTAGTTGCACTTTCCTTTTGTTGTTGCTGAATTGTTAGCTGTTGTTGGCTTCTTGCTAGTTGGGTGGCTTCTTGGGATTAAAATTTGCTCCTGTTGCTTTGCTGGTATGTGCAAGATTTAGTGATATGGAGAGTTAATGTCTTTATTTCTCTTTGTTATGTTTTGTTATTACATTCACAAAATTTTCAATGCTTTTTTTTGCTACTATCAAACACGTTGATTGTTTAGACTTTGTTTGTGAGAAACTTTTCATTGTTATAAGCGTTGATTGCTTGAAATTTTATTGCGTTATAGTTATACTTCTGCCTAAAATTTTCATCTTCATGTTTCCTTGGTTTATATTGCAATTTTCATGTGTTTTCTTTCATTGTTGTCCATTTATGCTCTATTTATTCGCTTGGTGTTATGTTGAATTTTTTTTTTAAAATTTAACACAATATTTAAAATTATTATTTATCAACTTCAACATTCTCAAATCGGTATGCTCAAGAGAAGTTGCGCTTTTGATTCCCTAAAAATTGTTCTAACCAATACTTTTTTTATGTTGGATGTTTTTCTTTGCTCCTGCTGACAATTATTTAAGGTTTCAGTTCATTCAATAATTAGATCATTAGGGATTTCGTATTCTTAGTATAGTTTTTTTTAAGCCATAGATATTCTTTTGGTAGCGGTCTAGGCTGATGAAACATGGGGACCATATTGGGATTGAGTTCCAAAAGAAACTTTGGCGTTTAATACTTGGATATTTTTTAAAATTTCAATTTTTAATAGCATTACACAAAAAAATTAGATACATATATCAAAAGCTGATTAAACTTTATGAAATAAAAAAACATTGATAAAAAAATATATACGATGTTTGATTTTGAATCAGCGCCACATAAATGATCAAATTAGAGATATAATGTTTCATTTTTTTTTCATTTATGCATTGTTGTTCTTAGCTCATGGTACAAACCACCACCATTTTACGTTAAGCTAATGTAACCTATCAATAAGCAAATGCAATATGGAAAAAAAAAAAAAAAAACATGCATTAAACCATTATCACATATTTGCAAGGAATTTACTAATATTTTTAGTTTGCCAAAATTTAAATCGTTTCGGTAAAACAAATCTCAATAATTAATTAAGCTCACTCCTTAAATAATTTATTCTTTCATTACGATATTACAAAAGATTCTAAAAAGAATCATGCTAGATACAAAATCAAGAGTATTGCTTGTGCTGATTTGTTATGTTTTATTATTGGCCTTTTCACCTTTTCAATTGTGTTTTTTAAAATATTACAGGTGCCAACTGTGGTTTTCTACTATTGTTTTTTTTTTAAAAATATTTTTATTTTTTGTTTTAAATTCAATTTTAAGTACTTTTAATTCATTTTGATGTGCTCGTGTAAATGTGTGTGTGTGTGTGTGTGTGTGTGTGTGTGTGTGTGTAAAAGTATTGACAATTGTAGTTTTGCTCCCTGACAATTATTTAAATGGACAACCAATTAAAAACAGTTGGATACAAAAAACATTTAACACATCTTTAATAAATTTTCTCAATTACAATTTAGCGATTTACCGATTAAATAATTATGCAAACAATTAAAACAATGACACCAATCAACCAAATTGAAACACAGAACAAATAACTAATCTTTAATAGATTTTAGCAAATATATATATTAACAATTGTAGTTTTGCTCTCTGCCAATTAAATAAATGGACAACCAATTAAAAACAATTGGATACAAAAAACATTTAACACATCTTTAATAAATTTTCTTGATTACAATTTAGCGATTTACCGATAAAATAATTATGCAAACAATTAAAACAATGACACCAATCAACCAAATTGAAACACGGAACAAATAACTAATTTTTAGTAGATTTTAGCAAATGCATTTCTGCTATTTGTCAAATAAATAGTTCGTCAAATAGTTCAAACATGCCCAACAAATAATTAGTATGTTGCAGACAACAAATAATTCATCTTTAATAAATTTAATCAATTGCAAATTTGATATATGCCAATTAAATAAGTTTAAACAAGACCACCAATCAAATTATTTGATGCATAAAACAAATCACTCATCTATGCTAAATTTTATTAATTGCAATTTTACTATTAGTTAATGAAATAATTCATCAAAAAAAATATTATATAAACAACAATCAAACAGTGTGTTACAAGAAGCACATAATTTATTTTCAATGAATTTTATCAATTACAATTTTATAAACTACGGATTAAATAATTATCCAAACAGTGAAAACAATAACAACATTCAATCATTTCGATGCAAAAAGAAAAAAAACCTATTTTAAATGGATTTTATTGATAATAATTTTACTAAATAAATATTTAGTTAATCAATAAAAACATTTATAATAATCAATCAGTTTACTATATAAAAAAACTCAACGCAATGCACTTGCATTTCATCTCGTTTTTACTAAAAGGAATTAGGGACGAGTCTGCTTCTTTATTATTTTTCGCTTTTTCATTCTTTAGAATTTAAAAAAAAACAAATGCAGCTTAATCAATTAATCAATAATTTTTTAACTTATAAAGCAAACTCAAATTTGTCTTTGACACGGGAGTAATGATAACATGCAAAAATAATTAACCTCCTTAAAATCATGGAAATAATATATATTTTGTATCTTCAATTTCTTTAAAAATAATATTTTATTTTATATTTTTTTTATCACGATTTATAAGACAATGAATTATAATGAGTAAAGGCAAATGATATATTAATCAAATTAAATGAGTGCTTGTTTTTTGTGTTTCGTCGTGATTTTTTAAAATTAATTTTAAATTAATTTTTCGTATGAAAGTATTAAATTTATAATTTTGATGTATTTTCAATTAAAAAAACTCACAATACTAAATGCACACTAAATTAAATAATATGGGTGGACATTTGACATTCAAATTTTATTTGCCAATATTAATTTTGAATTAAGATCGTTATTTTGTAATTATTATTTTTTTCCTATGAAAGAAGATTTTACCAAAAGTGCTTATTGTAGTATAGAAATAGTTTATTGACCAAGTGAGTTTTCACTGTAGCTAGGAGTGTGTAAAAAAAAACTTTGTAGGTAAAGAAAATAATATTTAGATCATTAATTTTTGGAAATTATTATGAATTCAATGTAATGGTTTAGACTTAAAAAATCATGACCAAACTATTCTCTTATTCTTATTTTTAAATTTAATTGTGTAAAAGTCATCTTGTATTAAAATAATATTAGGCATGTCAAAGGGGGAAAAATAATATTAAATAAAAGCTTCATATTAATGTATGAAATTAAAACAAAAATAAAAGGATAAAAAAAAGTTTAAAAAAAAACCAAAGGAAATAAAAGAAAAAAACTCATATCAAAGGATGGAATTGAAAACAAAATCTAGAAAAGTTCTATCATATGATAAAAATATAAAAACTAATTTACCATCAACTCAATACTAAAATATAAAATTAAATAAAATCGTATGTTAAAAAATAAAATCTAATGTTAAAAAATAAAATTAAAAAACAAATACATGGAAAAAATAACATAAAACCCAAGAAAATAAAAAACACATAATAAAATTTAAAAAATAAAAACTAAGAGATAAAAAATGGCCAAAAACCAAAAAAATCAATTCATTATGTGACATATGATTGTCACATGGCACTAAATAACAACATTTTTCTAGATCAATCCCTCCACTAATAACTCATTTTGTAGTGTTATGATAATTGTTTTTTTTTTAATATTTGTTTTAAAAAATTATTTATGGTATCAATAAATTAAAACAATTTAAAAACAAAAAAATAACTTGAAGTGAGAAAAAAACATATATTTTTTTAAAAAGTGTCTTTTAAAACACAAAAACAAACAAATTGTAAGAGCGTGTTTTTTATTGTGTTAACTTTTATATTTGTGGTTTTAAAAAAAAACAAGTTTAGAAAAAATCACTTAAATTATGATTGGTTTGATTAAAATATTAATTTATTTAAAATTATGATTAAAGTTGTTGATTAGTAAATATTCAACTACTTATTACTAATCTACAAAAATAGGATCAATTAAATTTATTCATCTATTTCATCTACTTTATCATTTAATAAATTAATATTAACAAGAAAATAATCAAATATAATTTTTATGAAAGATAGTGATTATCAAAGAGCAAACTGGTGCCTTTCTTGTCACGGACCACAGGCTAAAAAAACACAGAACCCATGATTTTTTAAGCTAGAAAACGAGTTTGAAGCTGAAAAAAAAAGGGTTTCACGTAGTCTGTAATCTACGTCTCATCAGAAAAATTCAAAATCGTAAACAGTCTTTTCTTTGCCGGGAGTTTGGTTTATTTTTATTTAGAAATATATTAAAATAATATATTTTTTTATTTTTAAAAAATTATCTTTGATATCAGCATATGAAAATGATATAAAAACACCATTATTTTTTAATATAAAGTAAAAAATAAAATTAAAAAATTTCAATTTTTTTCAAAAACATTTTTGAAACGCGGTGACAGACTAGTGATTTTTTGAAAGCATGATTGAAGTTATTTTTTAAAGTACTTTTTTCGTTCAGAAATGTATCAAAATACTATTTTTTATTTTATTTTTTATGTCAGTATATAAAAATAACCTGAAAGCATAAAAAAATTAATGTAACAAAAAAAATCAAATTTCTTTCAAAATACTTTTCAAGTGATTTTCTAAACACCATCTTGATATAGATATTTGAAAATGCAAACTCTCCAAAACCCCAAAAACAATCTTTATCTTTTTGGAAAATCTCAAAGGTTATTTTGGTTGGTGTGTTTTTTCAACATGTTGTTTCACCAAAAATAGCGGTGAGACCTCAAAAATTATTACAATAACAAACAATAGTTTCAACAATATTCAAGCTAATTAATTAGCATGGACAATGTTGACACTAATTAATTAGCATGGACAATGTTGAAAGGTCAATGTTGGTCAACATTGTCCATGCTAATTAATTAGCATAAAAAACATCAAAACGTTCTCATTGGTTTGCTTGGCTTTTTCTTAGGCTGCTTCTTTCCATATCATCGATTGTCAGCGTTTGCTTGCAAAAAGGGGATAACCACAATTGGTTGAACACCACACCTAGCCGAGAGTTGTTAAGTAATTAGCATGAATCGTATACTTAGCATGGCGTGGCACAACACTCAACAAAATTGTTCGTGCTAATTAGTTAGCAGATCTCAGCTCAATTTTGTGTCGTCTTGATGGAAGCTTTCAACCTTTGTGTGCTTGATTAATTCAGCAGCTAATTAATGCATTCTTGTAGTTAATTAATAAATTTTATCCTCAAGTTCTCGCAGGTGGGGGTAAGGCAGCAAGGTGAAGGCTTCTCTCGGTTGAGTTTTTTCACGCCTCGGTGAATGCATTTGTTGGCTAATTGTCTTTTCATTCAACATCTAATTAATGCATCCTAGCATTTAATTAATGAGTTTTGTCTTCGGGTGGTCACAAATCAATTAAGGCTGGATTTAGCAAAAATTGAGAATTTTGCCTGCTGCAATTTTTGCACCTCTGTTAGATAAAACCTGGGCAAAATCAAGCCACCACTTTTGATGTCTTACAAGCATGAAATCGACAGCATAACGCCTTTGGCAAAAATATTTGTGTGGTTCAGATCTTTGCTCAGAGTCATCTTTAGCAAAAGATCAAGACTATTGAGGTCAAGGCAGCCAACCAATTACTTATCTTTTTGTCCTCACCATCGAATTTGTTGGCAATTCAGTTTATGCATTGGCTTTCAGGTGCTCATTTTTGCTCTTTTTATTTTTCCCTATACATTTAGAGTTGGTAATTTACTGTATGCCTTCGTATTAATCATCCCTTACATTGCTGATTTTCCCATCTCTTTTTGCCCGGTTGCCTCTTCAATATTGTCAGTAATTTCAGTTGTTGTGCTTTGGGTGTTGTTGTCTTGCTTTGTTGTTGGTTTTGATAGTGTGGATGTGGTGTGCTCGTGCTCGGGCTGACTAGATAGTGACTGTCGATGTTGGAAAAAAAAGATCTGGGTATAAAAAAAACAGAGAGGGTGAAAAAGGAAATTAAGAAAGAACAGCGAAATAACATCTAATTTTATAATTAACTACATAGAATTTTGACAGTTTCAAATTTCCCCACCAAAAGTATCATTTAAGTTGCGTATGGTGGTTTCTGATTATGAATAAATGGTTAGGATTATGAAGGAAGAGAGGAATTATATTTTAGGAAAGAAAATTAATGAGATCGAGTGTGACTGTAATGTATTGTTGATTCAAAGGAGTATTTTGAGGGATGCAGTGACGTTCTTTTTTTTTTTGTTTTAAAAAACTTTGATTTATTTTATTTTAAATCAATATTTTTTATATTTTCAATTCTTTTATGAAGAATATTTAAAAAAAAATATTTCTTGGTCTCCTTATTATAGGATTGAAGGCATTGGTTGCTTGAATATAGTTTCTTGCTTTGTCTTCGCTAATTGTCTTCACTATTTTCCTCTGTCAGTATCACATGTGCTCCAATTATTGGTGTTGCTGCAATTGTTGAATTTTTGTTGATGCCTCTTCCTTGGTTTTGCTTGGTGCTCTTATGACAGGTCATTTAATTATCGTCAGTTTCTGCTTGGTGTTGCTTATTTGTCAGTTGCTTCGGTTAGGTTACTGCTTTGTTGGATTAAGGTTTGCTCAATTTAGTTTGTTGTTGTGCTGACAATTTTATGAGCTCAAACATTAATGTCTTTGTTTATTTTGTTTTATTATGTTTTATTATTTCTTGGCTTTTTTTACTGCCATCAATAGCACTTCTTGCGTTGATTCCAGTTGTTGCTGAATTGTTAGCTGTTGTTGGCTTCTTGCTAGTTGGGTGGCTTCTTGGGATTAAAATTTGCTCCAGTTGCTTTACTGGTATGTGCAAGATTTAGTGATATGGAGAGTTAATGTCTTTATTTCTCTTACTTTGTTATGTTTTGTTATTACATTCACAAATTTTTCAATGCTTTTTTTCGCTACTATCAAACACGTTGATTGTTTAGACTTTGTTTGTGAGAAACTTTTCATTGTTATAAGCGTTGATTGCTTGAAATTTTATTGCGTTATAATTATACTTCTGCCTAAAATTTTCATCTTCATGTTTCCTTGGTTTATATTGCAATTTTCATGTGTTTTCTTTCATTGTTGTCCATTTATGCTCTATTTATTCGCTTGGTGTTATGTTGAATTATTTTAAAATTTAACACAATATTTAAAATTATTATTTATCAACTTCAACATTCTCAAATCGGTATGCTCAAGAGAAGCTGCGCTTTTGATTCCCTAAAAATTGTTCTAACCAATACTTTTTTTATGTTGGATGTTTTTCTTTGCTCCTGCTGACAATTATTTAAGGTTTCAGTTCATTCAATAATTAGATCATTAGGGTTTTCGTATTCTTAGTATAGTTTTTTTTAAGCCATAGATATTCTTTAGGTAGCGTTCTAGGCTGATGAAACATGGGGACCATATTGGGATTGAGTTCCAAAAGAAACTTTGGCGTTTAATACTTGGATATTTTTTAAAATTTCAATTTTTAATAGCATTACTCAAAATTAGATACATATATCAAAAGCTGATTAAACTTTATGAAATAAAAAAACAATGATAAAAAAATATATACGATGTTTAATTTTGAATCAGCGCCACATAAATGATCGAATTAGAGATATAATGTTTCATTTTTTTTCATTTATGCATTGTTGTTCTTAGCTCATGGTACAAACCACCACCATTTTACGTTGAGCTAATGTAACCTATCAATAAGCAAATGCAATATGGAAAAAAAAAACATGCATTAAACCATTATCACATATTTGCAAGGAATTTACAAATATCTTTAGTTGGCCAAAATTTAAATCGTTTTGGTAAAACAAATCTCAATAATTAATTAACCTCGCTCCTTAAATAATTTATTCCTTCATTACGATATTACAGAAGATTCTAAAAAGAATCATGCTAGATACAAAATCAAGAGTATTGCTTGTGTTGATTTGTTATGTTTTATTATTGGCCTTTTCACCTTTTCAATTGTGTTTTTTAAAATATTACAGGTGCCAACTGTGGTTTTCCACTATTGTTTTTTTAAAAAATATTTTTATTTTTTGTTTTAAATTCAATTTTTAGTACTTTTAATTCATTTTGATGTGCTCGTGTAAATGTGTGTGTGTGGTGTGTGTGGTGTGTGTGTATATATATATATAAAAGTATTGACAATTGTAGTTTTGCTCTCTGGCAATTAATTAAATGGACAACCAATTAAAAACAATTGGATACAAAAAACATTTAACACATCTTTAATAAATTTTCTTGATTACAATTTAGCGATTTACCGATAAAATAATTATGCCAACAATTAAAACAATGACACCAATCAACCAAATTGAAACACAGAACAAATAACTAATTTTTAGTAGATTTTAGCAAATGCATTTCTGCTATTTGTCAAATAAATAGTTCGTCAAATAGTTCAAACATGCCCAACAAATAATTAGTATGTTGCAGACAACAAATAATTCATCTTTAATAAATTTAATCAATTGCAAATTTGATATATGCCAATTAAATAAGTTTAAACAAGACCACCAATCAAATTATTTGATGCATAAAACAAATCACTCATCTATGCTAAATTTTATTAATTGCAATTTTACTATTAGTTAATGAAATAATTCATCAAAAAAAATAATATATAAACAACAATCAAACAGTGTGTTACAAGAAGCACATAACTTATTTCAATGAATTTTATCAATTACAATTTTATAAACTATGGATTAAATAATTATCCAAATAGTGAAAACAATAACAACATTCAATCACTTCGATGCAAAAAGAAAAAAACCTATTTTAAATGAATTTTATTGATAATAATTTTACTAAATAAATATTTAGTTAATCAATAAAAACACTTATAATAATCAATCAATTTACTATATAAAAAAACCCAACGCAATGCACTTGCATTTCATCTCGTTTTTACTAAAAGGAATTAGGACGGGCTGCTTCTTTATTATTTTCGCTTTTTCATTCTTTAGAATTTTAAAAAAAAATGCAGCTTAATCAATTAATCAATAATTTTTTAACTTATAAAGCAAACTCAAATTTGTCTTTGACACGGGAGTAATGATAACATGCAAAAATAATTAACCTCCTTAAAATCATGGAAATAATATATATTTTGTATCTTCAATTTCTTTAAAAATAATATTTTATTTTATATTTTTTTATCACGATTTATAAGACAATGAATTATAATGAGTAAAGGCAAATGATATATTAATCAAATTAAATGAGTGCTTGTTTTTGTGTTTCGTCGTGATTTTTAAAATTAATTTTAAATTAATTTTCGTATGAAAGTATTAAATTTATAATTTTGATGTATTTTCAATTAAAAAACTCACAATACTAAATGCACACTAAATTAAATAATATGGGTGGACATTTGACATTCAAATTTTATTTGCCAATATTAATTTTGAATTAAGATCGTTATTTTGTAATTATTATTTTTTTCCTATGAAAGAAGATTTTACCAAAAGTGCTTATTGTAGTATAGAAATAGTTTATTGACCAAGTGAGTTTTCACTGTAGCTAGGAGTGTGTAAAAAAAAACTTTGTAGGTAAAGAAAATAATATTTAGATCATTAATTTTTGGAAATTATTATGAATTCAATGTAATGGTTTAGACTTAAAAAATCATGACCAAACTATTCTCTTATTCTTATTTTTAAATTTAATTGTGTAAAAGTCATCTTGTATTAAAATAATATTAGGCATGTCAAAGGGGGGGAAATAATATTAAATAAAAGCTTCATATTAATGTATGAAATTAAAACAAAAATAAAAGGATAAAAAAAAGTTTATAAAAAAAACCCAAAGGAAATAAAAGAAAAAAACTCATATCAAAGGATGGAATTGAAAACAAAATCTAGAAAAGTTCTATCATATGATAAAAATATAAAAACTAATTTACCATCAACTCAATACTAAAATATAAAATTAAATAAAATCGTATGTTAAAAAATAAAATTAAAAAACAAATACATGGAAAAAATAACATAAAACCCAAGAAAATAAAAAACACATAATAAAATTTAAAAAATAAAAACTAAAAGATAAAAAATGGCCAAAAACCAAAAAAAAATCAATTCATCATGTGACATATGATTGTCACATGGCACTAAATAACAACATTTTTCTAGCTCAATCCCCCCACTAATAACTCATTTTGTAGTGTTATGATAATTGTTTTTTTTTAAATATTTGTTTTAAAAAATTATTTATGGTATCAATAAATTAAAACAATTTAAAAACAAAAAAAAAATAACTTGAAGTGAGAAAAAAACATATATTTTTTTAAAAAATGTCTTTTAAAACACAAAAACAAACAAATTGTAAGAGCGTGTTTTTTATTGTGTTAACTTTTATATTTGTGGTTTTAAAAAAAACAAGTTTAGAAAAGATCACTTAAATTATGATTGGTTTGATTAAAATATTAATTTTGTTAAAATTATGATTAAAGTTGTTGATTAGTAAATATTCAACTACTTATTACTAATCTACAAAAATAGGAGCAATTAAATTTATTCATCTATTTCATCTACTTTATCATTTAATAAATTAATATTAACAAGAAAATAATCAAATATAATTTTTATGAAAGATAGTGATTATCAAAGAGCAAACTGGTGCCTTTCTTGTCACGGACCACAGGCTAAAAAAACACAGAACCCATGATTTTTTAAGCTAGAAAACGAGTTTGAAGCTGAAAAAACAAAGGGTTTCACGTAGCTGTAATCTACGTCTCATCAGAAAAATTCAAAATCATAAAAAAAAAAAAAAAAAACAGTCTTTTGCTGCCCGGAGTTTGGTTTATTTTTATTTAGAAATATATTAAAATAATAAATTTTTTATTTTTAAAAAATTATCTTTGATATCAGCATATGAAAATGATATAAAAACACCATTATTTTTTAATATAAAGTAAAAAATAAAATTAAAAAATTTCAATTTTTTTCAAAAACATTTTTGAAACGCGGTGACAGACTAGTGATTTTTTGAAAGCATGATTGAAGTTATTTTTTAAAGTACTTTTTTCGTTCAGAAATGTATCAAAATACTATTTTTTATTTTATTTTTTATGTCAGTATATAAAAATAACCTGAAAGCATAAAAAAATTAATGTAACAAAAAAAATCAAATTTCTTTCAAAATACTTTTCAAGTGATTTTCTAAACACCATCTTGATATAGATATTTGAAAATGCAAACTCTCCAAAACCCCAAAAACAATCTTTATCTTTTTGGAAAATCTCAAAGGTTATTTTGGTTGGTGTGTTTTTTCAACATGTTGTTTCACCAAAAACTGCAGTGAGACCTCAAAAATTATTACAATAACAAACAATAGTTTTTAAGACACATGTTCACTGGTTAGGTGTAATATGTAGCTGGTAATAAAACAATTAAACAAATACCTTGAACTTTTATCTCATATAAACAAAAAAATTGCTTTAGATGCCGTTTGGCTCCGCAGTTCAGGCGGCGTTGGTGTTGAACTGCAAAGCCAAATACAAAAATATCAAATATGACCCCATTTTTTTACTGTGGGTCCCACAAAAAAAGTAATCGTTGGGCCGCATCTGCAAAAATAATTGAGAGATGCTTTTGCAGTTGTGGCGTAAATTATCTCTTGCAACAAGACTCAAAATTAGAAGCAAGAATAGAAAGACTCAGAACAAGAAGCAAGTTCGAGAGTGAGAGTGTTGTCTGTGTGTGTGTGTCTTCTTCTTTGGAACAACAATCGAGAGTGTAGGTCTTCTTCTCTGGAACCAAACAAGGCAGCAATCAGGAGTGCCTGGCTAGGGTTGTCTGTGTGTATTGGGGAGGTGGAAGAGGCGAGGATAGGGGGGGGTTTTTGTGTGTGTGGGAGGGGGGTAGGGGGTGCTGTCATGTGTGTGGGGGGGGGGATATATAGCCATATATCCTCCCCCCTATATATATATATATATATTGAAAATGTATATATATATATATTGAAAATGATATAATTATATCAAAAATATTTGTTTTTGTTTTTTTATTAAAAAATACCTCAACAAGTAAAAAATTATATACAAAATTAATAATTATATTGTTGGGTTTTTTTAAAAGAAATTATTTAATTATATAACTTACTCCTATTAATTATATAATTAATTGCATAATTAAATTATATACAAAATAATTGCACTATAATTAAAATGATATATAAAAATGGCTCTTTTGAATGACTTTTACCATTGGAGTAGACATAGACAAAAAAACTATATTTACACTATTCAAAAAAAGCCATTTTAGTTCCTGATAGAATTGCAAGTAGTTTGATGTGAGAATAAAAATAAGTGGATAATTTACTTGAATTATTAATTACATTTTATTTTTATGATTTTTGATCTACAATATTAAAAAAAACTATATATATATGTGTGTGTGTATTTTAAAGTAATTTCAAAAATTGACTACAATATGAAAAATATTGTAACCAAATACATAAAATTATTTTTCATTAAACTCAAACTCAACTACAGTTTTAACCAAACACTAAAATTTTCAATTATTAACTACAATTAAAAATATTTTTTATGAATTTTTTTTTAAACTTCAACCAGAATAACAATTAACGAGCCAAACGAAACGACTCTCAATATACAAGCGAACTCGTGAACTCTATTCTCCCACGTGTTATTAATTACTAAACTGCCGCATATAGCCGGTAACAAAATAATAAAAACATATATTTTAATTTGTATCACTTTTTAATATATATTATAATAGATTGGTGTCTAATTAATAAAAAGATACGGGTCAACTTATTTGTTAGCCAACTAGGATTTGTTCACCAGTACCAATGAGTTTTCAAACTAACCAATTAGAAGAGGCAGAGGAAGGTTTATATTTATATATATAGTAGCCTTTTATCCGCCCTTCATTGCGGCTAAAATTATATTTTTTTTAACATAAAAAATATTAATTATATGAAATTTTTTTATTATAATATAAATTTAGATAAAATAATAATTTTATAAAGAATTCATGTAGAACGTAAGTTTTCTATAAAATATATAAATTTTAAATTGATATAAATTTATTTGTTTAGTAGGATTTAATAAAATCATCAGCATAAAATTATCATCGTCATTAGAAAAGAAAAAAGATTCGAATACCTGAATTATCGAATTTACTGTATTAAAATTAGTTCATTTTATAATCTACTTTATATTAAACACAACAAACAAAATATAAATTGTAAAAATAATTACAATAACCACATAACAAAAATAAACAGTTCATTTTCTATCTATAAAAAGAAAAAAAAACATCATTAAAAATTCATCCCTACATTACCATCATTATCATGACTATAACAGTTAAAATTAATAATTAAAATCATTAAATTGCCCCAAAAAAAAACATTTTTACAAAAAATAAAATAAAATAATAATCACCAAAATCATCATTATTATTGCTCAAACAATAAATCCATAAAATCATCTGATCTGAAAAATAGATAAAAATAACAAAAAACACCAAAAAAAAAACAAAGAGAAAAAGGAATAAATAATAATTTTAAAATAATAACTAAGATAAATTAAAATTTTAGGACTAAACCGAATAAAAATAAAACCCCGTATTAAAAATATTATAAGCCAAATTAAGAGCTCAACTCAAAGTCTTCTTTCCCTTTACTTTTTAATCTGGCTATTTAATCTAAACACTTCCATCTTTCTCTTCATTTCAATTTTCCCTAACACTCAATTTCAGTGTTAAGATAAAAAAAAATCATTTTTTTACGACACAAAATCAAATCTTTATAGCTTCATACATATAAAATTCTCATAAACCATAAAATCCCACTTGAAGAAACCCCATAATTGCTTCCCTTCACTGCAGTTATAACCCCTTCGTCGAAATCCCATTTCCATTCAGTCATTAAGATTCAAAACTCCCTTTATTAGCTTTCATTTCCAACCATTTTTGTCCGGCAACCAAACAACCTCAAAATCATTAAAAAAAACACATACAAAAGAACAGACACATTAATAGCAGAAAAATTTTGGACTGCAACCATCGTAGTGTGGATTGCAACCACCCTTCCATGCTTTATTCGTCCACACTTTCAAATGAAGTTGATTAAGGCGTATGTGAATTAACCTACTATAATTTTCCCTGCTAAATTTCTCTAACTGTGTAATGAATGTTGAAGAAATATTCTTGTTTTTTTTTTCAATTTCTCGAGAAGGAGTTTGACCTTTTCGAAAGAAGATCAGGAGTAACCTATTAAGAGTGAAAAAGAGATGAAAAGCAAGATTCCGACTCCCGTAAAACAACTCGAAAAGAAACTGGGAATGGGTTGACCAGGTTCCACCACTGCAAAGGACGGAGCTGGTTTCAACACACAGAAATAAAAGAAACAATGCAAAATCAAAAAAGCCCCCATTCATAAACACACAGCCCAGGGGATAACTAGGGGCAAAACCGTCATTGCATTGTTGAAATCCACAGTAAAACACCTCACATGCTATAGTGAAACAACACAGTAAAACATCCAAATCATTTATATTTTAGTTTATATATATATATATATATATATATATATATATATATATATATATATATATTGAGTAAAAATGCTTTTCTTTATATATATATTGGGGTAAAAAATGCTTTTCTTCAAAAATGCTTCAACAAGGATGTTAAAAATTGGGTAACAACACAGTTAATGCTCAATCGGGTAAGATAAAACTTAATTTCATTGGTTTAAAGTAGTTGGAGCTTCAAGACCAAATCTAAAGCTTGAAACAACTATTTAAGCTCTTTTGCTTGCTAACATCAAGAATTGATTTGCATATTAGGGGAATGCTTTTTCTTCTTCTTCTTATGGCTCATTTTTTTATTTGATCATCTCATTTTTCCTTCATTCGTAGTTTGACTTGGTATTTTATTCTGGTTTTGTGAACACTGGTTTTGATAGATTGGATAAACTCTCTCTTATCTTTTATTAAACAGGTGACTAAGTATATATAGTCACACTGGATTACAGAAAAAGATCAATGTGATTCTCATGCGAATCACATGTGCCCTAAGCTAAACAAGAATAACAGAAATTGAACTAATTACAACTGTCATTAGCTAATTAACAGCTGTCTCTTGTAACAATCACTCCCCTGAACTGAAGATACTGTCTAATTACTGTCTTCAGTTCACCTGAGAGTCTTCACACACGCCCATCATCATACGCAGCTTCTCAAACACTACTCTTGTTAACGGTTTGGTCATGATATCTGCCAATTGCTCTTGAGTATGACAGTGCAGCAAAGTCACTACTCCATCTCGAGTTAAATCGCGAAGGAAATGGAAGCGAACATCAATATGTTTGCTTCTGCCATGCATGACAGGATTTTTCGAGAGTTTAATAGTGGAACTATTATCACAATACATAATAGTAGTTCCAGCAGATACGTGATCCAGTTTTTCCAACACCCTTTTCAACCATACAGCCTGACAAGCACATGACGCAGCCGCAATAAATTCTGCTTCTGTGGTGGAAAGGGTGACTATGGGTTGCTTCTTTGATGACCAAGATACAGCTCCTGAACTTAGCATAAACAAGAATCCCGATGTGCTTTTTCTATCTTCCAGATCTCCTGCATAATCGCTATCAGTATAAGCAAGAAGTTCTTTATGACCATTTTGTTGATAAAAAATACCATACGAAATAGTCCCTTTGATGTAGCGAAGCACCCTTTTCACAGCTCCCATGTGTAACTCTGTTGGATGAGCCAAATGTCTACTGAGTAAACTGACCACAAACATGATGTCAGGCCTGGTTGATGTTAAATACATCAAGCAACCTACCATCTGCATGTAGTGAGTATTATTAACTGCCATACCAGCCGGGTCAGTGATCAACTTAACACCTGGAACAATAGGGTTGTGAACAGCATTGCATTCAGCCATGTTAAAGCGCTCCAACACCTCCTGAGCATATTTTTTCTGACAAACAAAAATACCATCAGCTCTTTGCATCACTTCCAACCCCAGAAAATATCTCATCCTTCCCAAATCTGTCATGTCAAATTCCTTCATCATGGAGAGTTTGAAGGGAACTGAATAATGCTTCATCATTTCCAAGTAAAAAATGAGATCATCGACATAAAGGCATACGAGCAATAATGAATTGCCCCTGTGATTTCTTGATGAACAAGGTGTGTTCATACGGACATTTCTCAAATCCTTCTTTGAGAAAATAGGTTTCAATTCGACTATACCATGCCCGTGGGGGCCTGCTTTCAAACCATACAAGGCTCTTCGTAACCGATATACCTTGTTTTCTTCACCCTTCACAACATACCCCTGGGGTTGCTCAACATAAACTTCTTCATTTAATTCTCCATGAAGAAACGCGGATTTTACATCTAGCTGAAATAGATTCCACCCCTTCGCAGCAGCCTAGAGCAAGAACAATCCGAATGGTATCCATACGAGCTACGGGAGCAAAAACTTCGATATAATCCACCCCATGTTTTTTGCGTATATCCTTTAGCAACAAGACGAGCTTTGAATTTATCCACTTCTCCATGCTCATTCAACTTCGTCTTGTATATCCATTTCACCCCAACCACCGTTGCACCTTTAGGGAGATCAGTGAGGTCCCATGTTTTATTTTTCTTAATTGCTGCAATCTCGGAATCCATAGCACTTCTCCATTTGTCTGCTGCCAATTGCATCTTTAAAGCACGAGAGGATCGGCATCAACTATCAAAGCAAGATTGCCTTGATAATCTTCATCCGAAAAACCTTCACCACTTTGTCAAAATCACGCAGCCCGGGGTTGATGGGACGTCGAGCACGCCTCATAGCAGAGCTGGAACCCTCGAGCTTCATGGGGATCGGTCAATTGCATCAGCAGCCTCTGCATGTGTTAAATTCTCATCATCATTAAACTCAGCAGCAGCTGTTGTATGTGAGGAATTAACATTGGAATCTAGTTCTCCCGTTGCATCAGCTCTGTTATCTGCAGAACTGCTTGTGTGCTCGTGATCTTGGGCATTCTGAACACTATCAGTCAGCTCATCATCAACATCTCCCCATTCAAGAGATGCTTGAATTGCATCCCTATACTCTGCACTCCATGGCCAGCTGTCCTCTTCTTTGAAAACAACATCTCGGCTGACAACAATTCTTTGAGAAGCTGGATCATATAGGCGATATGCCTTAGACCCTTCACTAACTCCCAACAACACACACTTCAAGCTTTTATCATCCAACTTGGTCCTCTTGTTGTCTGGGATATGGGCATATGAGACACACCCAAACACCCTAAAGTGAGCAACTGAAGGTTTGGTGCCACTCCATGCCTCCTCTGGTGTCTTATTTTTGATCTGCAAATGTAGGGACTCACAGTTAGGGACATGCACTGCCCAATTCACTGCCTCGGGCCAAAAGTTTTTAGGGACTTTTCTGCTGGTAAGAAGGCTGCGAACCATGTTCATAATTGTCCGATTTTTCCTCTCTGCCACCCCATTTTGCTGGGGTGTGTAGGCTGCTGTGAGTTGACGTTTAATGCCATGAAGTTCACAAAATTCAGCAAACTCCTTTGATGTGAACTCCCCACCCCTATCAGTTCGCAATCCTTTAATACTGATCCCAGTCTCTTTTTCAACCCTTGTTTTAAAGAGCTTGAAGTGCTTGAATGCTTCGGACTTATCTGTCAAGAAAAACACCCAAAGCTTTCGACTGAAATCATCAATGACAGTGAATATGTATCTTTGATGGCTGTTGGACATGGGAGAAATCGGACCACACAAGTCTGCATGGAGAAGTTGCGGTGGGTCTGTGATGCTCTCCGGATAGGTCATTCTAGGGAAGGTGTTTCGATGGTGCTTGCCTAGAACACAATCTTCACATATCACAGTAGAGTATTTCAATGGAGGCAGACCATGAACCATGTCCTTTTGCAATAGAGTTTGAAGACCACCAAAGCTTAAGTGGCCATATCTACAATGCCAAAGATAGTCTAAATTCTGAGCTGGAGTTATGAAGCAGTGATGAGCATTCTGATCATGGCCATCAGGAAGCTTAATCTTTGCAATAACAATGAACATTCTGTTCATGGTCATCTCGGTCTCAATGATGAGTCCTCTGTCAGAATGGTATACTTTGCATTTGTTGTCTTTGAACAGAATTGCTAGCCCTTTTTCCTGCAATTGCCCAATGCTAAGTAAATTGTTCTTCAAATCAGGTATGTAGAACACTTCTGAGATGACATGTGAACTGTGATTTACTTGAAGATGAATCCTTCCCTTCCCCAACACATCAATACTCGAGTTGTCCCCAAGCTTAACTGATCTGTGGAAGTTTTCATCCAGTTCTAAGAAGAAATTTTTGTGCCCAGACATGTGGTTGCTACAACCCGAATCCAAGAACCAGGTTGTCTCATCATGCTCTTTCTCAACATGAGCCATGAGCAACATTTGCATTGTGTTCTTAGTGATTTTGATCTCATCAACATCAACCACTTCAGTACCAATTTCAGTAACATATAGTTGACTGTGAAATTCCTTCTCATCTGCAATTTCCAGGCCTGTGATGTTACTGTGAGATTTCAACTCATTTTCACAATGCTCTTCATCTGCACAACTTATCTCAACTGCATAATGCTCTTCATCTGCACAACTTATCTCAACTGCACAATGCTCTTCATCAGCAAAATTTTCATCAATTTCGCAATTCATCTCAACTGCAAAAACCTTCTTATCTGCACATTTCTCCTCATAAAACTCGGACTTTGTAGGCATGAAGTCTCGTGTTTTCTAGTAAAGGATCAATAAATTCCATCTCTTCTGTAGAATCGACACACATCATCATAAGTGACATGTGTTCATCCATATCCATCAAACTCATTGATTGTATCATCTCTTCATCTTCTATACAAGCCATGAGTAACAGTGGCTCATCTGTTTCAGCATAATAAGCTTGTGATTGTGACTGTGATCCTCTACTTCTAGTCTTTCTTGGACATTCATGTTGATAATGTCCAAGATTGTGACAGTAATAGCATTCCACAAGAGACTTATCAAAGCCAAAGCATTGCCTTCCACCAAAACTCTGCCTCCCACTGTTACGACCTCTTCCTCTGAAGTAGGTACTACTACGACCAGACTTGACTCCATTAAAATCATGAGTAGTTTTCAATGCTTGTTCTTCCACTACATGACTACGCATCCTCTGCTCATGAACTACTAAACTACTTTGTAGTTCATCAATTGACATTGTATACAAGTCCTTAGACTCCTCAATCGAGCACACAACATAATCAAATTTCGAAATCATAGAACGCAAGATTTTTTCAATAACTGTGATTTCTTTCATTTCTTCACCAAGAAATCTCAATTTATTGGTAATAGTGAGTGTGCGAGAAAAATAATCAGAGACATTCTCACCTTCCTTCATGTGTAGAATCTCAAACTCTTTGCGAAGAGCTTGCAGCTGCGCACGCTTAACCCGCGTGTTACCTTGGAATTTTTTCTTCATAGAATCCCAAATTCCTTTAGAGGTTTCCTTGTCCAGTATTGTTTCCAGAATTGAACGATCAATTGCCTGGAATAGGTAATTTTTTGCTCGCAAATCCTTCAGCCGTTGATCTGCAATGGTCTTCTGTTGCTCATTCGTGAGATTTCCATCATCTGCTGCTGCAGAGATTCCAGATTCCACTACCTGCCAGTATTCCTTTGATCGAAGGAAGTTCTCCATCAACATGCTCCAATGATCAAAGTGTCCTACGAATTTAGGGATTGCAGGTTGAACAAAGTTGCTCTCACTTGCCATTTGAGTGATGGTTATGCCGAGGGAAAATTTTGACAAAGAAGCTCTGATACCAAATGTGAACACTGGTTTTGATAGATTGGATAAACTCTCTCTTATCTTTTATTAAACAGGTGACTAAGTATATATAGTCACACTGGATTACAGAAAAAGATCAATGTGATTCTCATGCGAATCACATGTGCCCTAAGCTAAACAAGAATAACAGAAATTGAACTAATTACAACTGTCATTAGCTAATTAACAGCTGTCTCTTGTAACAGGTTTCCTATATATCAAGTTCGTTGATGTAAGATTCCATTGTTTGGTTAATGCCCGACTTGACAAAACAAAATAAAATTACATTGATGTAAAACAATTAGCTGTTAAGGGACTAAAATCAAAACTAAAAAATATTATGGGATAAAAGGGATGGGTAGGGACAAACTGCTTGTCAATGCTAGACGACGCAGAGATAGCTGCTATCCACGTATTATGGATCAGAAAAAATGAGCGGCAAATTTTCCATCTGCGTGGTGAGACATTATTGTTGATGCCATTTTCAATAGAAACACCGAAAGGTCCATAATATAATTGCTCATGCGAGTGCATGAAAAATCTGGAACTCTCTGCTTGCATGAGCACCACGTGTCCAAATTCTTGCAGTCAAAGTACCACGCACACGCCCTTGACGTTTGACAATTGTTTCATATGACATAGTCACTATTTGGACTATATTAAGATATTTTTGAAAATATTTTTTAAAAAATATATATTAAAATATTTTTTTTAATTAATTTTGACATCAGTATATAAAAATAATATAAGAATACAATTTTTTAATTTAAAATAAAAAATAAAATAATTTTTTTTTATTTTTTCTTAAAGTATTTTTGAGACACTGTACCAAACATCCATTGTAGTAATGAAGATGTTGTTATAAATAGAAGAAGATGTTGGGATAGGAATGATAACGGAGGCAGGTGCGAATTTAGATATATCTAGAAAGAGTAGCAATGCAAGAGCAGCTGGTGCAGCAGCCGTGAAAGGAAGTGCTGATCAGAAAGAGAATGAGGATAATGGTGGCCATTGATGAGAGTGATGGGAGCTTCCATTCTCTCAAATGGGCTCTTAACCATCTTGTCGATGAGATCGCGCCAACAAATGTGCCGAGCCAGGAAGAATCTAGCCTGATCACCCTGGTTCATGTTCATCAGCCCTTCCAGCACTACGTATTCCCTGCTGGTCCAGCCGGAGCAGGTTTAAGATCCCTCGTATAAGATTTTTATGCTTGATGAGTGCTGTTATTTGCTAAGCTAATTATGAGTTCGTGGTTATTTATATGAGTTCGTGGTTATTCATAGCATAGTCATATTTCGTACCAGTTAAAAAATAAGATATTATGATATCGTTTTTATCTCGGTTTAAATTTTGACCTATTCTGTATTTTTCGACCAAATACCGGTCGAAACGTTCTGGTTTTGTTCTGTCAATTCTATTTTGGCTATATAGTGTGTTTTTTTAAATAATAAATAATTTTACAATATTAATCATATCTTTTAATCCAACTGTTAGATTGAAATGAAATTTTATGAGGAGTTTCTTGACATATTTATATATATTAAGTTAAAATTTCAGAACAATTAAAGAATATAATGACCTTGCGAGATTGATGATATCATTCTCGAATATTATACATGTTCATAATTTTATTCAGAAAAATTATTTTACTGTGTTTTTTTAGATTAAATTGCACAATTCTAGATAATTTTATTTTTGGATTTGAACTAATTTTTTTAAATTAATATATATATATATATACTTCAAAACTGAAAAATTTCGTTACAGTTAAAAAAACGAAACAGCAACCACCAAAATGATATTGACAACTTTGATTTATAGTCGAGCACACAGATTGATTACTTTCAACATGCAGCAGCTTTTTATGCACCGCCCTCGATCGAAGAATCTGTGAGGAAAGCACAGGCAGAAAATGATGCTGCCTTACTGTCCCGTGCTCTACAGATGTGCAAAGATAAGATGGTAAGCCAAAAAACAGTAAAAATACGAATCATAGTTTACTTTCTCTTGTCCTTAATGTTACTAAAAATAAAAATATAATTATCTCTTAGTCCTATATTTCAAGGCCCTTCTTCTAGATCATGATGTGAAATTAATGCTGTGTAGATCAAAGCAGAAAGTCTTGTTCTTGAAGGGGACCCGAAAGACAAAATCTGTCAAGCCATAGAACAAATGCAGGTTGATCTCCTTGTTTTAGGTAGCCGTGGTCTGGGCAAGATTAAAAGGTGATAGCTGTCAAATAATTTCCCAACTTGAATATCAGGTCGCTGCAAACAAGCATAGAATTTATTTGTCTGATAGAAATAAAATTTTGCTTGTTGCAGAGCATTCCTAGGAAGTGTAAGTGACTACTGTGCCCACCATGCAAAATGCCCCGTTCTTATTGTCAAGCCGCCATTGGAGATCACCAAGGAGACCAGTAGCAAGAGCAAAGAACGCTGAGAAATGATAGGTTCTGCCAATTTCAGAGATCTCCGAGCAGCTATGACTGTGTGATTGTGCGTGCTTGTTGTGTTCTTCAGTGTCCTTGTGAACGAGTAATAAAAAACCTGCCTGTACCTCCCTGCTATGTACTTTTGTTTGTAGTTGTTAGAGATTGATATAAATTATATTCTGGAGTCTCAACTAAAAGATTATATGGTTCTTTGATATAGTATCAGAACTTTGTTGACCTATCGGTCACGAGTTCGAGTCTCATCATCCACATTCTATTTGATGAAAAACCAAGTACATAGTAGTGTAGACCTGTGCAAGTTTCAAACTCAAAAGACTCTCACTTGAAAGAGTGTGTTAGAGAATAATATAAATATATTCTAGAGTCTTATCTAAAAGCTTAAGCGTTTAAATAAGATAATTCTTAAACATCACTTATATATATTTGTCCGATCAAGTTTTTCTTATGCAGTTGTAAAGTTTATCTATTCACAAGTCAACATATCAGACATAATCCGCAAAATCTGCCGCTGATGATCCCATATCTTGGCATGGATAAGTGGTATGTGTGTGGTAATATGTCTAAGAGAATCTAAAGCAGCATCAATTTTGTTGTTTAATCCGAAGTACTTTCAAACGATTTAATGCAAAACAAAGTATTGTATGGCCTTAATAATTAAATGGAATAACCTTCTGAAGATCCTTAACACTGCGCTTAGTGGAGCTAACAACGATGCTTTTGTTCACATCCATATATTTGCCTGCATTTGTCTCAGGTCTGAATTGTATGTGCCCATCTGCGCCAAGTGAAATTTGTAAAACACAAGTAGCCATCCCTTAGCCTCCGGCTCTCTTGTTAGCATCCTCTGGTGATATACTCTTTTCGTTTATTGTACGAGTTAGCTCATTTTGAAAGGTCGACACTCAGCTTCAGTGATAACGTTAACACCGACAACTGGAGCTGCTAACTATAGGAAAAACCCAGAGGTAATACATCTTCCCTGAATAAGCTATCGAGCTTGATTTTGCTCCTTTATTATTTGCAAATATCATTCCTACCAAACATGGCATTAGTCTGAAACATGAAGGGAGATACATGGAAATATCCCTTTCTCCCCCAACTTGAAATTTGAAACAGGTTGTGACCCCAGTACTTGAAAATTGAAGCAGGACACTTGGTGAGTGACTCACAGAGTCGTATAATTAAACTCAAATTGTGGAGCAAATATAATTAACACCTGTAAGCCTTGTTGTGTGCAAGTACTGGGTTGTTTGATAGCATTATGGATGACAACCTTCTCTCATCTCCACTCAGATGAAAGCTTGCTGCTCCGACTATAAATTTGTTCAAACCCAACCACGTTGTTTGACTACGATTCCAACTGTGAAATAAGAATTGATGTTATCACGACCTAGGCATCTTAGATGTACAGAGTTTTTGTGTTATACGGTTTGTTTTTAAAGTTTAAAGATGATGGTGGCGTTTGGTTCAAACCTAGTCTTTGTATATTAGTCCAAGGTTTTTTTATTATTATTATTATTGCAGGGTAGTTGATGATATCTTGTGCCGTGAGTGGCAGGATAAACTTGGTTAAATCGAAGAGGGTGCCTTTATATTTCAATGAACAAGAAGGAACTATTTGCCAATGTATGATACATAATGTTAACTCCGGCCTAAACATCATCTAAAGACAATCTTTGTGATTGAAATTCCGATATTCTCAATTGTTCACAAAAATACAAAGGGTTCCGAGAAGAACTTTATGCTGCTTGAGAAATAATCTCCTGATGGATTTTGGAGGTGGCATCCAATTATTCTTCCGAGCTTCGCTATGAACAAGTTCTTGACAGTAGAGATGATCAAGTTACCCTCAACCTTGATTTATCCGTAGTATAAATTACCCTTTCCTTCCCGTTCATTTTATGTTTTTTGGTGTCTATGAAGACACTATCATGCCCTCATTACAAGATTCCATGAACTTTCTCATTTTCTGTCAAGTCCTTCAATCAGAAGCTAACAGCTCACTTGTTCTCTTCCCTTGATTACTTCAATTTCCTGCAAAATGGCCTTCGGCTCCACATTTATGGTGCAAGCTTTTGCGCTGCCAGTTGCTCCACATGACTTTGTGCATCACATGTAGAAAAACATCCATTTGATTTGTCATTTTTCTCATTTCAGGAAACCAAATATTATACTTGCATGATCTCAATTTCCAAGAAGAAAAATATTTGACTTACAGAACCTAAATGGCCGGAGTCTCCACAGTTATAGCAACAAGCCTCTCCTGGATCTATATCTGGAAAGTCAACACAGCAGAGATGACCGAAACTTCTGCAAACATAACACTGAATTTCCTGCATACAAGAGAAGAACACTTGCGCTGAGCAGGATGCCAGAGCCATTTTTATCTTGATAAAAAAGAAAGGTAAACAGAAACTAAAGACAAGAACATGCATCAGGACTGTACATGGACCTTGAGATCATTAGGCAAATAGTCAGTTGTGCATGAAAACATATCATGCCCTGAAGTTCCGCATTGTAAGCAAATACCATGACTTGATCTTTCTTGGTCCCTTACTGGACAGTGTTTGGCTCGGTGGCCTCTTCCTTTGCAAACAGAGCAGTATCGATTCTGTGATAGGATATCACCGAGTATATAAATTGTGTGATAAACCATGTCAACAAGGATTTTCATAAATTCTGCACAAACTAATGTAATATTGGCAATATATAGTTCAGTGTAGAAGTTGTGAAAGGATGAAGTGTGCTAAAATAGTAAACAAACATATGACAGGCCTTCATTGCGTTTTCTCCCAAATTTCTGACAGAAATTGCCACTAAGACTCGAGACGTAGCAAATTACCCTAAAAAAACACAGCAATTGTCGTCTAGCACTTTTTATAAGGTAGTTAGTTTTGGATTTACTTTTCCAGGAAAATGTGCATGATGAGAGTGCATAAACTATAATCTCTATAATACATCTGTACTATACCTTTCTACAACGCTTCCCAACATGATTCAAACTCCCACAAAGGAAGCATAGTTTCTGCCTTTTCCACTTTCTCGCATCGATGCGTTGACATACCATATGACCATCTTGACCACAATTGGAGCACATCTCCCAACCATTGTGTGAAGGACCATCAAAGTACCTTGGTCTCCGCTAAAAGGAGGGAGGGGGGTGAGCTTATAACAAGTTTTATTAAACATTTCAAAATTTTAATCAGAGAACAGAAATTTCAACTCACAAGAAGCTGACGAAGCACAATATTGTCTGTAAACTCAACTTGTTCTCTTCCATGCCTTTTTTCTGTATCTTCCTGCATTTCTTTGTTTGCCCTATCAACCTAAGAAAGAGAAATCTCATCTCTATCTTTCAAAAGAACACTAAGACTTACAATCACTTCCTTGTCCAAATAAAAGGTGGATAACAACTAGATGTATCAACTATTCAGTAAGTAGAAATGATTCAAGATGTAAATCTAGAGGAATGGACTATGACATAAGAAACTCAACGAGCCCCATTTCCACTTCCAGTTATACAAGTTATACATATACTTTACACGGGCAAAGAGGATATTACCTGGAAAACTCCCACTGCAAGCAGAAATCACATGATAATAATGCATGAGGGATCTGCACTGGAACAAGAACTATTTGATCTAGCATACTCTAAATGGGGCTATTTGGTTTATAGTTCTTATAGGCTTTGATAAAAGTCTTAATTGAAGGCAAGACTGTATGGGGGGATTAAAAACAGTCAGATGTGTGTAAGAAAAAAGTCACTACCCATCTAAGACCAGGGAAATGGTATAAGACATAAGGGTACATTTATTGAAAATGAGGTGAAATCAAATTACATTTACCTTCCTCATCTGCTTCATCACATTCACCATGAATGTCTCTGCTGGTACTGTCTCTGCAAAACCCCTGCAAAAACTAATATTACCTTCCAAAGAAGATGAGGAGACACCAATCGCAATGGAGGAGTTGACCCCATTTGTAGGTTCTGGTGCTTGTGTCATTACCACCATTGTATCCACCTGTTTATTTCCA
The DNA here is from genome assembly GCA_029228605.1 of Salix koriyanagi. NCBI lineage: Eukaryota > Viridiplantae > Streptophyta > Magnoliopsida > Malpighiales > Salicaceae > Salix > Salix koriyanagi. Next base: position 27,317,329 of record CM055342.1, read on the forward strand.
GAAAAAGGTCATTGGATATAAGAGTTCTAATATGGGAAACAATCTTGAATGCAATCTAACTAGACAGGTAAGGAGACATAATACTGGTATTCACTCAATCTCTATCTTGTACTTGAAACAATCTTAGATGCAATATCATAGTGCTAGTAAAAGTGTGGAAAATTAATAACAATGAGAAAGTGGAAACGATCCAGTCTAAGATACGAGCAAAGGTAAGGAGTGAATGAGTACAAGAGCTAGCTACAACTCTAATTACATTTTCTTTCTCTATCCTCTTCTGCTCTGTTTCCGTTTTTGCAGAGCTCTCCACCTGCACCATTTCTGCTGTACCACTGCAAGAAATCGTTAACCCAGCAGAGCTGACTGTGCAATCAACTGTTAATGCCTTTGGCCCGTCCACCACTGTAGCTTCTTGTTCCTTTGTTTTTGCAACATTAACCTGAAATCCATAAAATAAAGGGAAATGATTTTAGGGCAATAGCCCTAAATACAGGAAGAACCATTTCTAGGAGTTAGGATCGCTGTAATCCATTTTTTCTCCTAAAGAACAGAAAACCATCAAGTGAAGTGTTCATACTTAATAAGTAAGACTACTAAGAGAGATCTTGATTCACAAGTAAATATGGAACCAATCACTCCTGCAATGTCTTTCTTCTAGATGCAACCACTAGTTTTATGCTTTCCAATCCAGCTCAATGCGATTAATAATAGCCATTGAACTGTATCTGGAAGCTCAAAGGGAATACTCACAGCGTGTTTTTCAGCAAAGCAGCGCAGTTTCCAAAAGGCAAAAGCATTAATATGAGAAATTGAACCTTTTCAGTCTAAAACCCGAGCAAAGGTTTAAGGGGCGAACGAATATAAGAGCCGAGTCAAATACCTAATTACAATTTCTATCTTTATCAGCTTCAACCCCGTTTGCTTCCCTATAAAACTATCTGCTGGCAACATTTCTGCCGCACTGCTGCAAGAAATCAAGTTTGAAATTCTCCCATCACTTTCTAAAAAAGAAAAAAAAAAAGATCAATCATTGAATCCATCAACAGCTGTTAATGCTTTAGTCAGTTCCACTATCGTAGCTCCTTGTTCCTTTTCTTTCACAGCATCAACATAAAGTCATGCAGGAAAGGGTTCATCATAGACAATATTTATTTTCTAAACTAATTGCAAATGGTAGTGTTCACTCCCAAAATGAACAGAGAACCATCAAATACACAAGCTAATCACATCCCAGCAACTTTTGGCATCTATAGCTACGGACCATTGGTAAAACACTAATCTATGCCTCCAACCCAGCTCGACGAGATTAGCTACTACTCATCATTCAATTTATTACACAAAAAGAAGCTGGCTAATAAAAAAAAAAATCAAAGAATCGAATTCAAAGTTGTGAAGAACAGTCGCAAAATCTAACTAAGAAAAAAAAATCAAGATTTCAGTAGTAAGTAATTCAGCAATAATAAAGGAGAGGGAGAGAGGTGGCATATACATGCATGTCCTCTTGAGCTTGAAATTGAAAATAACCGTAGTTCTTCTTTTTCTTCCTCCTCCTCTTCAGTGTTCCTTTCCTTCTCCTTGTGAGATCCTCCGCCTCCAACATGGCTTTCGAGTTATCAAAGCCAGTCAAATCAGCTATAATTCTAAACTCTTCTTGTTTATGAACCACTACATCCCACATTTCTTATATTACTCTCCTTTTCTCTCTATCTCTGTCACTTCCCTCTCTCTTCATTTTCTCAGGCTTTTATCCGTTTTCTTTTTCTTTTTCTTTTTTTGGAAAAAAGTGAGAGGAGACAAACAAAGAGGTAATTTTGTCAGTTGTTAATGTAGAGGTTATGTCAGTTCACGTTCTAGGATTATGCCTGCTTTTCTTTCTAATTTTGTTTTGATGGATGTATGAAAGTGTAGTTAGTCACTTGTTTGTTAAAATATTTTTTATTTAAAAATATATTTAAATAATTATTTTAAAAAAATATATTTTTAATATTAATACATTAAATTAAGTCCCTTTATTTGGTCAATTTGAGTCTCTACATTCACACATCTTTTTTTCAGTTCGGTTCTTGGATTTGAATTTCTTTAATCAAGTCCCTAATTACCCATTAAACTTTAATATTTATACAATTAATCCCTTGATTTGATAAAATTAACTCTTAAAAATTATAATTTGACCCATAGACTTAATTTATTCAAATTAAAGCCTAAATTGACTTCAAAAAATAATTTTCCTTGTAATTAAACCCTTCAATCTTGAAAAATTCTAATTAAATCCTCAAACATCAAAACTTGAATTTTCCTCATTTAACTGATTTTTTCTTACAAATAGAGCCTTCATCTATCAAAATTACATTGTCCTATTTTTTATCTTGTATATTTTGATCTTCCTCCACTAGTCTTGAGTAATTTTCTAGGTGGCCTGGTATAATTTTCTCACTAATATATTTTTTTGATTTTGTTCTTGTATTTTCTCATTCTTATAGACACGGGGGCCAAAAAATGGGTAACAACATAAAAAAAGATATTCAGATGGTAATAACTTGAATCAACCTCAGTTAACTTGACTAAAACATGACTCAAGACATGGGATTAGGATACACCCTCGCAAAAAGCAAAGTGGAAAAATTAACAATGTTCAAAGATTATTAACATAATGTTAAATTAAAATATGACAATGAGATATTTCTGTAGATTAGGAGGACAACTCTGAATTTTGACTGACCTAACATGGATTTATAAGAGAGGAGAGAGAAAAGAGAGGGGAGGGGGAAAACCCACAAGCATCATGATCTTAACTACATGTTCCACCTTATAAAATGCGTCTCTATTGGACATTTTATCGCTCAAAGACATAAAAGATATCCACTTGCGGACACTTGCATTACATGAGCCAACCATTTTTTTTTTAGTAATTTTTGAAAGATGAATTTGCCTCTAATTCAAATAAATTATTACAAAATAACCATGATAAAAATATCAAAATAACCCTGAAGACCTTTTTTTAAGTTTTATTTATTTATTTTAAAGACTATAGTCTTGTTACTTTTTTAAAAAACAAGGGATAGGTAACTTACAAACCCATTTGATTTTTGTTACAAAGGGCGAAGATGTTATTTTTCTATCTCAATCCATAGCGCACTGAGTGTTTTGCTGATAGGGTTTATTCTGTTATACAATTACTCATCATGGGCCCTTTAATCTAGTTTAGCTTAGGCCCAATTTATGTTTCCTTGTATAATACAAGGAGGTGTTGTTAATCTGAAGCTCGTTTTCCTACTCCATTGGTTCATCGCTGCCATAAAATAACAAAAGCGGCACCGTGTTCCCTCCATTTCATTTTGCAGGGCTAGAAATGGAAGAAGAGAAAGTGAAACCCCCAAACGACACCGCTTTCACTGAAGACGACGACGACCCTCCAACGTTAAGCTCACACACTCTGGCTGCTTTGAAAGAGTTCCTTCAACAACAACAAACCATAACTGACCAAACCGACGGAGAAGGTTCTGAAACCGGAGAGAAAGTAGCCTTAATAGCAGAGGACTGGAGGCTTAGCCAGTTTTGGTACGACCAGTTAACCGCAGAGACTGTAGCAAACGAGGTTCATGCTTTATTATCCAGTCCCAGTTCACTCGCAGTTTGTATCGCTTGCCCAACTCTTTATGCTTACATCAAGGTAGTACACCAAATTGAAACTTTTGAACTGGGTCTTGCTTCTTTATTTGATGCGTTGCTGTTAACTTTCTTGGTTTTTTGGGTAAGTGGGATCTTTTTTTTGTTGGCAGAAAATTTACCCGAGTGTGAATGTGCAATTACTGGAGTATGACAAGAGATTTGAGCAATATGGGAGTGATTTCACGTTTTATGATTATAATAAACCAGAAGATTTGCCTGATCAATTTAAGCATGCTTTTCAAGTTGTTGTTGCTGATCCTCCTTATTTGGTTAGTTATAAAGTTTGCCTTTCTTAAAACTTAAATTTGTGTTATTTCAATAATGTTGTTTGTTGCCATGTAATTAGTATCTAGTATTACTATTGCTTATAATAAAAATTCGTATCGCGTTACAAATGTGTTTCAAGAATATTTTATTAGGATTTTATAGACTCCGAAGCAAGATGGATGGAATGTTATTTAATGGGGTATTTTTTTTTTCTTTTTTTTTTTGACTGAAAGACTGAGGATGTCTGTTTGACTTGTTTTATGTTAAGGTTGCCAAGGAGAAGATTTTGCGGTACCTGTCTGTGCCATATTCGGTTTTTAACTGTTGGATTATTGGTTGAATAATTAGATGTCCTTTGTTCAGGCATAATGACCTACTTAGAAGACCTCTAATTTTTTTTTTCTTGGTTATTTTATTACAGATTTTGTTGTGCTGTAATTTCTACTTGATCGGTAACTCCTTGTACATGTTTAGTAAGCTACAGGTTTTCAATTTTGTTCAATTGTGTCTTGTAGTCCCTGTTGGATATTTATGCAAGGAAGCTTGTTTCTTGTCATTGTGCCCTGGATCTTTCCCTCTTCTTTCTTTTTAGTCGATAAACTGCAAACTGTTCATGTGAAAAGGCCATGGTCTCATTTAACTGATGCTTATGATGGCAGAGTCAGGAGTGCATAGAAAAGGTTGCTCAAACAATCTCTTTTCTTGCAATACCAGGAAAATCATATGTGCTTCTACTCACAGGTAAATATTGATCGTTCTCTGTCCTACTTTGTTTGCTTTGAAGCTTTCTCGATTGCAAGTTCTGGTGAGTCTGCTATATAACACTACTTGTCCGATCTCAGCAATCAGTAAATTTGTTGAGACCTGAAATTTTCTATAGAACTAGATACCTAGAGCTAGGGCAAAGCTAGCAGCACTCCCTCCAGCATGTGATTGTTTACGACATCCACATTACATCTCTTTACGCTATCTGGAATGACAAAGTGCCTATAGGGTTCCAGATTATTATGCTTGTCTTCCCCTAAATTTTCTGCTGCCTAGTTTTGATTCACTTACCCTATCTGTTTATTTTTTGTGTCATTTTCCTCTTTTTTTAGAATCCCTTGCACTGCACCAAAACTTACTTACGTGGTATTATCTTGGTTGACAATTGCATTTGAACCTTTTGCGAGAAAGTTTTGGGATTTTTATATTTGTTTGATAGTATGTGAGTTTTGGACCTGATCCCTAACAATACAAGGGATATCTTGAGTTAGGGATAAAATTCATGTGGGTTTTCACTGGAGATGTTAATCTTGCTCTTGTTGCTCAAATCTGTTGATGGACCTACCATTAAACGAATTATTATCTGGTTCATTATCACTTTGGTATACTTGATCAAAAAAGGAAGAAACAATAAAGAGAGACTACCTTGTTCTTTTTTTATGGAAATTGAGGGCTTAGAGAAGATTATTGCAATATATTTAGTTTAGGAGACAGTTAATGCGCAATCTCTTTCTTGCTTGGTCTTGGACTGCCTGTAATGATGGATTTTTTTTTCACTGGCTCTGTATCCCTTTCTTCTTGCAATTAATTAGTTTGATTAAAATGAAGAGATGTGACGTGGATGTTCTAGATGTGAGAGTGTTGGAAAGCAATTGTTAGAGCAAGTGTTGCTAGCACTCCCAACGAAGTTGCATTGTATTTTCTTTCCAGCTTTCTGGTTAATCTGATGGATTATATGTTCTTGACTTGTAGGAGACGTGCAGAGGGATAGGGCAGCTGAGCTCTTAGGATTGCATTCATGTGGTTTTAGGCCTCAACATTCTAGCAAACTTGGGAATGAATTTAGGCTATTCACAAACTATGATCCTGGAATGAGACTAGGAGGGTGGGAGCTGGAGAAATAGATCTTTTCTCTCTCCATGGATCTGGTGAGTTAACATTGTTGCAAACCTGCAAATACGTACTTTTTAGCCGAGTACCGTATGGCATTTGCACATTGCCTAACAATTTAGCAAAATATGTGAACTACACATTGTCCAAGCTCCAAGTTTAACCCCGGCTTAGCTCATCGTATGTGGGCAGGCTTTGGACCATTGATTCGATGCAGAGAATGATTATGAGGGGAGCCTTTCCTTTAACTATAAATGGAAAAGTCGTGGTCGATCGATGGGTGAACCCCAGGATATCTTCTGCTTATTTTAAATTCTGGATTCTGGGAAATTTCGATTTGTAATTTTGGATATGTGAATCATTCCAATGCAAACTGCCTAGAGAGAATTTTTGAGATTTTAAATCGGAAATGCTTTCAGATGTGCTCCCTCTCTATAGTTCATAATTTTGCTTCTTGTACTGAACTCATGTGGCATCGGTAATAGCATCCTTTTTAGAGATAGAGGCGCATGTCTCGTAGCCCACTTGTCCATCCCAGGTTGTCAATACCGTTCTAGAATGGCCGGAACATTCCGTGCCGTTAAAAAAACCAAGACAAAACGATGTCGTTTTTGTCTCGGTTTCAATTCCGGACCGGCTAAATACCGGCCGGAACGTCTCGGTACTGTTCCGGGTGTGCCGTTTTGGCTTTAAAATCCTCCTTATTTTGATTAACTTGTGTTGTGTTTCTAATTTTGATATTATGTTTGTTTGACTTTGTGTTTATATTGTATAATTTAAAGTTAATTTAACTTAAATTTTAATTATGCTTGTTAAATTAATATTTTAATTTTTTTCATATATATATATATAATTATATATGAACAGTACAACCCCGAAACAGTACGTCAAAATGCTCCAAAATCAAAATGTTCTGTACCAATAAAAAAACCAGAATGGCGACCAGAATGGTATTGACAACCTACTCCATCCAACTAAAGAGATCAACAAAATAGTGCATGCAGGTTACTGTGGTAGCATATATTTTTTTAAGTGTTTTTGAAATTGGTTTTTGCTTGAAAAAGAATTAAAATAATTTTTTTAGATATTTTTTATGGTTTTGATATCATGATTGTTAAATAAATAAAAATTAAAAAAAATTATTTTAATATATTTTCAATTAAAAAACATGTTGCACTACATTATAAATACACAATGAAACATTGTTGCTTCTGCAATTGCTAGTTGCCACTATAAGAGTAAGAGTAATTCATTGATAAATTCTATTGTAGGTTACTGCAATGTGAAGCTTTTAATGAATTGATGAGATCTCAACATTGAAAGATGAGACCAAATTATTTAAGGGTTGCAAAAAAACAATTTGTGTTTCCTTTGAAAATGGAAACATACAATGTAAAACCCTTTGAAAATGAAAACATACAATATAAAAAATGGTAATATAAAAAATAGTAGATGATATGTTGTCGGTCCAATTTTGTGTTTTAATAGAAAAGATAGTTCAGCATCTTATAGTTCAAATTCCAACTACCTATAGTGGCTTTAAAGTTAAAGTCATAGTTTTTAGATTAAAAGATTTTTTCAACTTGCTCTCGGTTAAGCACCTAACAAATACTTTAGGGACCTTATTAAACTCATTTTAATCCAAAAGCATCATTTAATAATTCAAAAACCTCAAAATTAGATCAAATAAAAAAATCTTTTAGATGCACAATCTACTTTTTTTGACTTGATGAAAATTTAAACGACCTCTATGAAAATCCTCTTACAAGAAAAAAAAAATAGAAACCGATAAGTGAAAAATATATATATGTTTTTATTTATTTTAAATTATGATTTTTAATGTGTTTAGAGTTTATTGGTAATTATTTTTTATAAGTTTAGTATGCCTAAAAAACTTTGTGAATTAATTGTTAAAGGATAATAATTTCTACATTTTATGTTTTAAAACTTGCTTCTTGTGACATGTTTTTCACCAAGTTATAGTTTCAAATGTGAATGGGGATAGAGCCAAAGTTAAACTACATATGCTAAGCTTTCTATGAAGGTATACCTGCGAAATCAGGTTGAGATCCTATTTACAACAAAATTTCAGCTTTCACACTGTATATTCAAATTAGCATATCTTAAACTTAAAATATCAAAATCAAATGATTTAAAATTCCAAATTCATCTAAACATACAAGACTATAACTCTTATGAAGGACTTTTGGTCATATAAAATCGTTTTGATGCAAAACATAGGAAATCCTTTGTTTCAAGTATCCCACTACAGATGAGAGTCTAACATAGAAACAGTGAAATTTAGGGTCCAAGAAAGGTGAAAATCAATCCTATATTATTCCATGAATGGAAGAATATTGTTGGTATGACCAAGCATTGCAATAAACCAAGTAAAAAACATCGTATAAGTTACAATAAAGTTTAAATTACAACAGAATAGTTAAAACAATAGAGTTAGTTTTAAACATGAATTTTTAGTGATTTAACCAACTTTAAATTATCAAATAAAAAAAACTAGTTATGTAACATTAAGGACTCCTAATAAAGAAAAGAATCCTAATGAAAGATGACATCTATAATGGCCCAATTCAGATTTGAGGAAACTTGGTGGCTTTTCTTGAGAGGATAGATACCGAGTTCTTCAAGAGTTTGCAGTGCATAGATCCACATACACATGAGTACGTTGAGAGACTGCAGGATGAACCAATGTTTTTAGTTCTTGCTCAGAATGTCCAAGAATATTTAGAGAATGTTGGAGACCTTAATGCTGCAGCAAAGGTTGCTTTGAAACGAGTTGAGCTGATCCATTACAAACCACAAGAGGTTCATGATGCCATGAGAAAGTTGGTTGAACAAGCAGAGGATGGAGGCAATGGTGAGGAGCCTAAGGTTGAGGGAAGTAGGGGTTCCTCCGCATTTGCTGTTACTCCTGAGCTTGTGCCTCGAAAACCTACCTTTCCTGAAAATTGCAGAGCAATGATGGATGCTCTAGTCTCCTGAAAATGTCAAACTTTCACTGGTCCTCCTGAAAATGTCAGGGATCATGCAATGGCTGCTACACGGGCCCTCACCGAAGGAGACTTCCAGAAGGCCTTTGATGTTATCAACTCTCTTGATGTCTGGAAGCTCCTCAGAGATGGAGATGGTTTTCTTGAAATGCTCAAAGCCAAGATTAAGGAAGAAGCTCTGAGGAACTACCTCTTTTCCTACTCCTCCTCCTATGACTCAGTTGGCTTGGACCTGCTGGCCAAAATGTTTGACCTCTCACCAGTCAAGACTCAGATCATTGTAAGCAAAATGATGATCAATGACGAGCTCCATGCAAGTTGGGACCAGCCAACTCAGTGCATTGTCTTCCATGACATTGAGCGCACACGGTTGCAGGCTCTGGCGTTCCAGCTGACAGAGAAGCTGTCAATCCTTGCTGAAAGTAACGAAAGAGCAATAGAGACTAGGATTGGTGGTGGTGGTCTGGATCTGCCTCAGAGGCGGAGAGAAGGCCAGGATTTCACAAATGCGGCTGCTTCAGGGGGTAAGTGGCAAGAAAACTCATCTTTCATTCAGGGAAGGCAGGGTTCTAGCCGGGGTAAGTGGCAAGAAAACTCATCTTTCATGCAGGGAAGGCAAGGTTCTAGCCGTTCTGGATATAGTGGTAGTGGAAGAAACCAGGTCCCAGGCCAAGTTGTTGGGGGTGGCTATTCAAGGGGGGCTGGTCATTGACGAGCAGGAGGTGGATATTCAGGAGGCTCACGGTATCAGGATGGTTCATCCGGCATGGTTAATCTCCAAAGGGGAGCTCGTGCTTGAAGAAATTTTGTTGGAAAACACTGGAAAGAGACTACAACAACCAATTTTCAGCAATTCTAATTCCTCTTCATATTGATAGGAACCTTATTAGGAATCGAGTAGTAAACAGGGAAGTTTATTTTGTTGTTACCATTTCTTCTCAAGCACTCTTCTTTGTTGAAATCACAATCTAAACAATGAACTCCATCACTATCAACTGTTTCTAGTTGCTTTTGCCTGCACTTTGTGACTTTCTGTCTGTTTACTGAGAAGAAATGAAGGCGAGGAATTAAATGGTGAATGAATAATCCGTGCTCTATGCTAACCCTCTAATGTTTTTCACTCTCACCCGCAGTATTGATTTCCAGTTATCAAATATGATACCATGCATGTCATGTACTCATTCCATCATGTAAGTGCAAAAACTAAAATTAATTAATTAATTAATTAAAAGGGCTATTGCTCTGCTACGAGAGTTCCTTCTTTTTTACCTTCTTTTTTTTTGTTCTCAATTTCTTAGGTTTAATCAGGAGTGTAAATTTATTTTAAAAAAATGAAAGAAATAAAATTTTAAAATAGATAGATAATATTGTAGAGAATAAAATTTTTATTTTTCAAACATGTTCACTTAGCTCTTACCTTGCTTATAAATCCATTTAATTGTTTGATTAATTTTGATCAATTTTGTTATCTAACATGTAAGGATTTAATTAAGAAGATTCAATGAAGGACTAAACTGTATTTAATAGAAAATATTGTGACCAGATTTTTTTTAATTTGGGACATATCTATGAGATGAAGAAAAAATCAAATACAGAGACCATGTGACATGTGTCGATTTTTAATGGTATTAGAAATGAAAATGTAACGCATGGAATTGGATTTAATAAAAATAAAAATAAAAATTAAGGGACCTTTTAAGAAAATAAAGATAGATTATAGAGATTTATGTAAATCTTAAACAAAAACTGAAATAATAGTAATATAAAAAATTTCCCTTGAAATTAAAGTAATTTAAATATTAATTTATATATCTTGAAATACAATATATTAAAAGTTTTTAATAAGATATTAAAAATCTGTTTTTTTACAAGTTAATTCATACTTTTAATGGAAAACGATAGCATAAGAAAACGGATTGGATCAAGCTCGCATCCATATCCTATCTTATTTATCCAATCTTATCTCATTACTTGTATAAAAAACAATGCAATATACAGTCCAAATTATGTTTTAATTTATTGTTGATTGATGGATGAATTCTTTAATCATTATTTGTTCCAAACTTGGCATAAGATTTTTAACTTGGTTTAAGATTTTAAGAAGTAAAGATGTGTAATGCCAAGAAATCTACAAACTTAAAAAAGAGTAAGATAGTAAGGATTAAGAAAAATTGTAAATTGTAACAAGTAAAAAGAAAAAAAGCTATAAATAACTTAAAGCTTATAACGAATTTATATAATCGCAACTACCCTTGTTGAAAGTTGAAACACGTTCTGATGGAAATCATACCCTCAAGTTTGGTTATAGAAATAGTTGTTTCATATATTATTTCGAGATTCATCATTATTATTATTTTAATTTTTCTGATGATAATATTTGTCTTCTCCACAGTACATTGATTTTCTTCTCAATTCATATTACCTGCTGTCTCAAACTTCTGGTAGAAATTGGCATAGAACTGACAATACGAACATACTGCTATCTGTTATAGATGGATTAGATTGGAACAAGTCGGGGTTGACGCCTCGGTGCTTTCCTCAACCTGAAACTTAATCATTACTATCCTCCTCTGCCTGATCTGGCCTTGGAAACTCATGTGTGAAGCTGATTCCATGTAAAGAACTACCTTTGAGTGCACTGAGTGCATCTAACCTCGAGTCCCCGTTTTTAATGTAACTCAGTAATTTGTCTTGAATATCTGAAGAAATAATATCCTTTTCCCTAAGTAGATTAATGAAGCCCTCTGCATTATCCATGTCTCCAGAGTCTTTCAAGTGCTGCAAACAGGCAACCCAACTTGCAGTGCTGGGTCTGCTCCTTGGTCCAGATATGACTATCATTTTCTTCATTGCTTCCACAGCCTTTGGAGTTTGATTATGCTGTAGATACCCTTTTGCCAATAAATACCATGAATTAGCATTTGGTTTTGTACCATTTGATATTGCCCTCTGCAGAATCATTTCAGCCTTCTCCAAAAGACCTTTCCTGGAATAAGCATCGACAAGGAAGTTTGGAATACTGATGTCATCGCATAACTTTTGGGATTCCCACTCCTCAAAAATCTTCTCTGCGCTGTCAAGGTCATCAAACTTCAACAGCGAGGTTATGACACTAATATTTTTCCGGTTCCCAACATACTTCTTGTGAAGTTCCCAAACCCTCAAGACATCTTCTTTTGTCCCAGTTGTAGCATATTGTGTCATAAGGTAATCATATGGTGTACTTCGTCTTTCCCCAGCAACCAGTCTCTCGCATTTCTTTAGCATTTCCAGAGCTTTGTCTACAAGACCAACTTTTGTATATCCATTTGCCACAGTAGTATAAGTGGCCCAGTCAAAAACAGCAATGGGATCAGATTCTATCCTTGCTAGAGTCTTCTCCATTCCCTCGATGTCAGAAGCAGCTGCATATGAACTTAGTCGTATGCAATAAACAAATTTATCAAAAGAAATACCATTTTCCTCCATTTCTCGCATCAGAGGGTCGAGTTTCTCAGTGTTACCGGTCTTGTAATAAAGGTTAAGCATGACTGTGTAAGCTAAGGAGTTTCTGGCAAAACCCATTTCCCTCATTCTCTGCATCACAGCCTCTGCTTTTTCCACAGATTTTACGTAGGCATAGCAGTTGAGAAGTGCACCATAACTCTCAAGTCCTTTTAATTTTGTTGGAATGTTATTGAAATAGTTTTCTACTTGTTCTATCCCATGAACTTTTGAGATCAAGTCCAGCCGCACTGCAACAGCACGTGATGTAAGCTCAAGATACCTTTTGTCAGTCATCCACGTCGAAATCTGGGGAAAAAATAGTAAGATCCACAAATTAGTAACCCGTATTAAAAACCATAGTATCATTAAAAGATAAAGGTAACATCCAATATATCATCATTTATCTCTAACATCAATATATTGCTAAGTAAGAGAAGAAGAAATGAAGGGCAACAAAGAAGCAGTGTCAGAATCCCACAGCATCACATGTCGAGCTTGACAACGCAATTAATTATTAAGCACATTAACTTCAAAGCGTTGCACTACTTGTGAGAATTGGCACTATAATGTTATTCGATGACCATTAGCAAGCTGGCTGAAAGCTCATTTATGGCAGAGTTTTACCTGAACATTTGTGGCGGCAGAGGCTGCAACTGAATCCAGACATAAAATCAAGGGGTATATACTAATTTCATTTCTAAATTTTAATTATCTAACTCGTAATTCACTTCCTGATAATATTTGAGACTATCAAAATTTGAGATTTCGTCACTTTTATCTATCTATCTATCTATCTATATATATATATATATATTGGATTTATTAACTTCTGCTTACCCCTTAATTTGAATAAAAAACTTGGAGTAAATAGGATGCGAGTAACTTTATTTTTTGAGACCTAAATGGTGTCAAAATTCATATAAAATAAAAGGTCAATTTACTTCGCAAACATGTAACATAACATACGTATCCTAAAAGCAGAACAGACATCACTAATCTATAAAAGAAAAAAAAAAGAATTATTTTTAACAGTTGCTTAATTCATGATACCCACAATGATATCTTAACAAACAAGAGCAGACCCTTTTCATATCATGAAAAATTAAGTGAACCCAAAAAAAGGTTCCAACTTTATAAGAAGAAAAGTTGAAAAAAAAATCATGGGATTAATACCTCAAGAGCATGATGATAACGCCTGTAATGACGTAACTCCTTGATTAGGGCATGGATTAAATCTTCCCAAATAGTTTCTCCTTCTTGAATCCATTTATCGAGAGCTGGAATCACTGAGACATTTTGGTCTCTGATTCTTGAAAGACGACGTGATAGTCGAATGAAGGAACCTTTCCAAGGTGGCTCTCTAGATCTTTGGTTTTGTATTTTTGAGTAAAAAAATCGAATGCCCACTGCGTTTTTGGTATTCAAGCTACTGATCGTGGAGGATATATGGGCTAATCGAAGGAGATTCATTTGCTGCAAAGAATAGCAATAGCAAATGTGAATTTGAGAGGGAAGGGTTCAAGGAGGGTTTTAAAGAAGATTTAGATAGAAAATTGATTGATTTTGTATTTGTTGAATTTTTTTATTTAGATAGAAAATTGATTGATTTTATATGTATTATATTTTATTATTTTAATATTTAATTAGTAAAATTATAATTGATAAAATGTATTAAAAACAATTTTTTTCTACCAAAAAATGATTGAATATTGCAATTATTAAAATATTTTTGATAAAATTTGTTAGAAAATTTGCTAAGAAAATGAAATGATTTATTACAAATTTGTTGCCACGGATACTCTGGTTAAAAACATACAAAAAAAGAAACCTGGTAAAAAAAAAGCTGATTTGGACACCTTAGTTATAAAAACATTTAAAAAATATGAAAAAAGGTCCCCGTTTATTAAAAGAAAAAAAAATGGAAGCCAGTCATAAAAAAAATGCAAGGGGAAAGAATTTTTTTAAGAAAATCATTTGACTTAAAAATTTAAAAACTCTACCGCACTATGCTGCAGGCTGAGTGAACAATTTTTATAATTATTTGGATTAAAGAAATCAATAGGATTTGCCAATCCAAAATTAAAATATAATATTTATATATGCAAAATTAAATATAATAAAACAGATCACCACACCCTATTATAAATAGCAACATCAAAGCTTTAACATCTAAAACTATCATTGCTATTACTGTAAAAATAATAAAAATTATCAAATTATCTCGAGGAAAAGCTGAAAAACAATTAAAAAAAGTAAGTAAGAAAAATAATTAAAATAATTCTTCTTCTTCTTCTTCTTCTTCTTCTTCTTCTTCTTCTTCTTATTATTATTATTATTATTATTATTATTATTATTATTATTATTATTATTATTGTGTTAATAATGAAAAATAGAAAACAAAAATAAATGAAAGATTAAAAAATCTAAATAACTTTAACAAAAGATTAAACAAAAAAATAAAATAAAAATTATCAGGTAAAAAAAAATTCATTTGACTGGAAAAAAAACAACCAATAAAAAAATAACAAAAAGAGAGAATAAAAAAAATAAAATAAAAATTATTAACTAAAAAAAATCATTTGACTTGAAACTTAAAAAAAAAATGACCACACTACGTTGCGGGTTGAGCAAACAATTTTTATAATTATTGGGATTAAAGAAAATAACAGGATTCGCTGGTTCAAAATTAAAATATAATATTTATATATGCAAGATTTAATATAATAAAACAGATCACCAGAACCTATTATAAAAATAATAACATAGAAGTCTTAACATCTAAAATTATCATTGCTCTTACTGTCAAAACAATAAAATCTATCAAATTATCCTTAGAGAAAAAAACTCAAAAAAATAAAAATAAAAAAGTGAGCAAGAAAAATAACTAAAACTATTATTATTATTATTATTATTATTATTATTATTATTATTATTATTATTATTATTATTATTATTATTATTATTATTATTATTATTACTACTGTCATTGCTATTACTGTCAAAACAATAAAATCTATCAAATTATCCTTAGAGAAAAAACTCAAAAAAATTAAAAAAAAAGTGAGCAAGAAAAATAACTACAACTATTATTATTATTATTATTATTATTATTATTATTATTATTATTATTATTATTATTATTATTATTATTATTATTATTATTATTATTATTACTGTGTTAATGATGAAAAAACAAAAATAAATAAAAGGTTAAAAAAATATTTAAAACTTTAACAAAAGATAAGAAAAAAAAATTATTAGGTAAAAAAATTTAACCTGACGTGAAAATAGAAAAAAAAACTAATAAAAAACTAAAAGAAAGAACATAGGGAGAGAAAAAAAAGAAATATCAATTTTCAAATGATTAACATAAAATTTAAGTGCCAATTGAAAAGAAAAAATATCACCTCAATAAATAAGAGCATAACAAAAATTAAAAATCAAATATAAGAGCACACTTATATATACATGGACAAAAGTAGGGATTATTCCATGAATAAAAAAACTAAAAGGATAAGGGCCGACATGAAAATCAAATGTCCAGGGATTAAAATCAAAAATTAAAAGTATAAGGGCCGAAATGAAAATCAAATATATTATCAGTTTAAATCAAAGGATAAAATTGAAAAAATCAAAACTTGTGTACCGAATTTATTGAGTTATTTCAACCTAATCCGGAAATTAAAAGACTGAGGACCAAAGTGCAACATTAACATTTAATTAATTTCAATCGAAGGACCCAATCGAATTAAATCAAAACTTATATAACAAAAATCAGGACCAAACACAAAATTGAAAGTTGAGGGATCGAAGTGAAAAAGGAAAACACTCGGGGGGCCTCTTCTGCACTTTTACGTGCAGGAGAGAGAGAAACGTGGTCAGCGGGTTTAACCGGCCACCGCCGCATCCACGGCCATCTGTTGGTGAAACGCGTCGCACCGGGAGGACGAACACGCGGAGGCGCATCGATTGCGATGGCGGTAGCCCATCTCCGGTGACGGGATCATACCTCAAGCTCCACCTGAACAGGGCGTGAGGCGGAATACCGCCGACCGTAAACCGAAAATAATAATAATTAAAAAATGTCAATTACCGGTATGCCCTTGTTCCCAAGTCATCAATTTTGTCTTATTAGGGGCTAAAACTGTATTTAGTCAATTTCAGAAAATAATAAAAAAATGCAAAATTGCGACGAACTGGTCTGGACCGGCATGCGCAATGACTATGAAGCCCCTCAATCCGGCAACGTTTTTTGTCGTTTTCTAGGGGCAGATTCGTTAATACACTGTTCACATACTAAAAAAAAAGGTGGACGTGCACGTGCGATGCACAAGAGTAAATTGTCAGTGAACAGTACGCATGGGTCTGGAGCTACAGTGAAACGCCGAGCTCTTTTAGATTTTTTGTTAATGAATACCAGATTCAAAAGAATTGCATTTCTACAAAATATATATTATTATTATTAATAATAATAAATCAAATCATACACGCTCTCAAGCCTCAAATCATTTTCCTACCTCAATACATATATATATATATATATAACGATTAACAAGCCAACATCTCATGTCAACAGATATTCAACTAGTCAAAATATTACGTACACCATATGGACATACATATAAGATGATTCAGGTATCTGACATCGGCATTATAGTATCTTCGGCATGCATCTGTGACGTTGATTGCTCAAGTGTCCCGTATCACTACTGTACCATGCCATGTAAGTTTGATGGCAAAAAGCTTCTAATTTGATTTGGCTTTTAGATATTGGATTCAAGTAGGTGTATTTATTTTATAAGAATTTGAGATAAATAAGATTTTAATCATTTAACCTGGCCTGGTAAAAGTGACTAAATAAATGTTGGGTTTCCCCAAATCCAATAAAAAAAATTTATACTGCACAACATTTGTTTGTCTCTAACTAATGTTGGTCCAAGTAAGATTAAGGTAATGCTTCTATTTTTCAAACAAAGATACTGGATAAGCCACTCTAATTTAATTGTCAATATTCATTGAGAAGAAGGAAAGAAAAAAAAGGGGGAATCGATCAGCTTGGTATGCACATCAGCTATCACTACTATCCTCCTCTGGACCTGAGGACTCCGGGGCGGTGGTGTTTGCATTCAGAGAAAAGCTTTTCATAGCCCTGTATACATCTAAAATGAGCCCCCATCTTCAATACAAGTCAAAAGATATGTCTTGAATATCTAAATAAGGAGTAATATTACTGCTATATGCATATAAATTGAAAGCAATAATTTTTGTCTACCTTAAATGTTCTCCTAGATGATACAATCCTTGATGGGATGACTTTAAACCATGTTATTGACTGGATTACGGTATCAGCCTCCAGTTTACTTTATGGACATCTGATACATTTCATTTGACCTATTGCAAGACTTTGATCACAGAAGCTAGAAATGCATTAGCTTGCGAGCTAATTCTGAAACAAACCATCTATCAAGCACAAAACAAGTAGCTTGATTTGCATTATAACTTGGGCTACTGTAAATGGACTTCCCCAGCTAAATTATTGGTCCCAGTGCCAGTTGGAGTTTCACTTCATATAGTTCCCTGGGATTGTATCTGATGTCTTCCTCGTTGCAGTTCTACTTGGTCTGCAACAATCTCGGGCTTTCATTTCACTTTATTAGCACAGAAGAATCACAATCCAAATCAAAGAACATGGTGCATCAGAGATTGTTATCAAATGTATAATATAATTCAATTGTCCTGAACATTGACAAAGATGATATCCTTATATCCCGGTTAACAAATTCAACAGCTTCCTCCTGGTCTTCGCTTCCAAGTGTTTCAGACAGGCCCACACACTATCATTGCCTGGGGTTTAGCTGTGCCTTGAAACCAGGGTTGCTTTTTGATCATTTCTGCTTTCTATTGAAGAAACCTTATTGCTAAATAAGACCACGAACATGCTTAGTTTTCCATGTATTTGATATTTGCCTTGTTGATAAGGATTTTCTTTTCTCAGAGCCCAGGTAAAAGAAATCATTTTTGCAGGATAATGTGAGTTAAGTTCACTCTGGAGTTTACCCAGCAATTCTGCAAGGAGAAATTGTTTGATCATGGATCAAATCACTGCTAACTAAAAGACTGCCAGAAGACACATCATCCCCCAATTTTTCAGATTTCTGTGTGCCTTTTTTTTCTCTACCTGATTTGCAATAATTGCCAACCCCCTCTGACCTTAAAATTCAAGTTAATTGTCATTCAAAGCACCCAGCACATTTGAGCTTGACTTCGCATTCTTAATGTGATTCAACAATCTTTCTTGAATATCTAAAGAAATAATATCATTATCCCTGAGTAGGTCCATGAAATTCATCAGTTTCCCCAAATCTCCCTCCACTTCCAAGTACCCCAAGCAGTTAGCTAAAATTTCATTGCTTGGTTTCCACATTTGTCCAGAAACCACTACTGCTTTCTTCATTGCTTCCACAGCCTTCAGAGTTTGACCCTTCTGAAGATACCCTGTTGCCATATGGTACCATGTTTTTGCATTAGGTTCCCCTCCTTTTGATACTGCCCTACCAATTAACGTTTCTGCCTTCTCCACAAGACCTTTTCTTGAATAGGCATCAATAAGGAAGTTTGGAATATGGATATCATAACAAGAATGATTCTGGAACTCCCACTCCTCAAAAATCTTTTCTGCATTTTCAAAGTCATCTAACTTCAATAGAGAGGTTATGATACTGATATATGCCTCTTTGTAAACCTTCTCATTTTTCTTGTAAAGTTCCCAAATTCTTAAGACTTCATTTGTCTTCCCAGTTGCCGCATATAGGGTGATTAGAGAATCATATGCTGTTCCCCTTCTTTTACCTGTAACCAGTCTCTCAGATTTCTCCAGCATTTCCAGAGCCTTGTCAACAAGTCCAACTTTTATATATCCTTTTGCAGCAGCAGTGTAAGAGGTCCAGTCCAAAAAAATGTTGGGATCAGATTTCATTCTTGCCAGAGTCTTCTCGATGCCTACAATGTCAGAAACAGATGCGTATGCACTCAGTTGTATGGAATGTGCAAATTTGTCACAGCCAATACCATTTTGTTCCATTTCCTGCACCAGACTGTCGAGTTTTTTGGGGTTTCCAGTCTGATAATAAAAATTAAGGATGACATTGTAAGCCAACGATGTGTTGGCAAAACCTAGGCTCTTCATCTCCTTCACAACAGACTCTGCTTTTTCCACCAATTTTGCTTTGGCATAGCAGTTGAGGAGTGCACTATAAACCTTTAGAACTTTTAAGTGTCGTGGAGTATTATTGAAAAGCTTCTGTGCTTGT
The DNA here is from genome assembly GCA_029228605.1 of Salix koriyanagi. Taxonomy (NCBI): domain Eukaryota; kingdom Viridiplantae; phylum Streptophyta; class Magnoliopsida; order Malpighiales; family Salicaceae; genus Salix; species Salix koriyanagi. The sequence continues at coordinate 27,336,944 of CM055342.1, forward strand.
TCTATCCCATGAACTTTTGAGATCAAGTCCAGCTGAATGGCGACATCTTGTGATGCAAGTTCAAAGTACCCACTATCAGTCATCCACGTTGAAATCTGGCAGAATTTCCAGACACACTTGTCAGTCAAAGATACTTTTTTTTGAGAAATGAAAGAAAGAATCAGCCAAAAGTTTATCCATCAAGCTTAGTATAATGAACTTATTCCCTACAGCCATAGAAGTTAGAACACAACCATAGTTGAGCTTTTATTCGTCAAACGCCATGAAAGGCACAACAACAGGAAACAGGAAATAACATGGAATTAATCCAGCATAAATTGCAAGTAAAATTTCAAGCAGAATATCTTGAATTACGATTACACATTAATTCCATAATGATATTCCCTGCTCTATCAATCTGCCTTTTGTAGTCGCACATCGGAGGCATAATTTAACATACAATATCAAGCCATATTGGTCAGGACTGCAAATGTGTCAAATTATCAGTTCAAGGACTCCGAACACCCCCACTTCATCAACCAAGAAAGATAAGCTCTCTGTGATAATAGTTTTGCTGTTATAAATCAGGCATAATCAACAAGTCTAGCAGGACCACGTCAAACCAAGAATGAGCCATTGACAGCAAGCTCATACTATCGCATTTTGAAATCGGCCTAAAATTTAACTATTAGCACCACCAACACCACCAAAACTTGTAGGAAAGCAGTAGTTGCCCGAACTAATAGGCAACGGTGGTGAGTTCCAATTGTGTTGCTAGTGGGATGAACATACTTTGAGTTGATTGAACACAATAACACAGCGTGACATTACCCAGAGATACTTTAAACCAATACAAGACGAATACCCCACCCCCCCCCCCAACTATTTCAAAAATGAGATTGTAAGACTTGTTTTCCAATTAAATCTGTAATTAGACATTTGGGGCTAAATCAAAAACCTCGGAAAGTATGTTCTGTCCGCCATTGTCCTCTTCTCGATACCCCAAATACAAAAACAGAATGCTATATATAAAAAAAATAGCAAAATCTCATTACACAGTCAAGTTAGTTCTCATAAACCACTCGATTCAATCAAAATCAATTTCAGCATGCACGCAACACACACCTCAAGAGCATGAGCGTATCGTTTATGGAATCGGAGCTCCTTGATGAATTCACGGAGCTGATTTTTGTTAACGGGTTGTCCTTCAAGGACCCATTGATTGAGAAATAGTGAAATGGTAATCCTTTGATCTGCAAGTGACGATATTCTGTTGTACAGCACGTTCATTGCATCTGTCCATGGCTTCTTTGTTCGTCCGGTTGGGGTTGTCGAATACGAACGGATAAGTGGCTGTCTTTGAGGACCCATTACAGTGTTTCTGATGATCCTGTGATGCAGTGTTGTAACGGATAATGGAACAAGTTTCATCGTCTTGAAGACTGGCATAGACATGGCTGGCTAGAGAGAAAGCGAGCGAGCCTGGTTTTTAATTAATTTCTTTTTTTAGGCGAGTGAGGTACTAAAGGTGTCTGTCATCGTTAAGACAAAGAAATCTACGAGGGCTCTTAGCGCTCGTTTGGTTATGTGGTACAAACTGCGTTATGTTGAAAACGCAGTTTGTATCCCTTTTGTAGTGTTTGGTAACTTTAAAATTAATAGTGGGACCCATCAATTTTAAAATTGTAAGCCACAGTTTACTGAAAGCAGGAAATTGTTACTTTCCGCAAACCGTTTTAACTTGAAGGGGTGAAATTGTTATTTTCCGCAAACCATTTTGACCTGAGGGGACGCTAAGCTCCCAGCTATGCTCCTCCTCAGGTCTATATATATTTATAAAAAAATATAATTTTTATCTTGCAATTCTAATTTTATTTTAAATGATATTTTACGATTGTTTTGGGATCGAAGAGCCCTTCACGTATAGATTTAGTTTGGATGAAATTACAAGTAGCTTGATGAAAAAATAAAAACAAGTGTCTAATTTACTTGAATTATTAATTATATATTATTATAATTATTAAATATTTAAAAAACAAATTTTAGATGATATTTTACCATTGTTCCAGGATCATAGAGACCTTCACGTATAGATTTAGTTCGTGATGAAATTACAAGTAGCTTGATGGAAGAATAAAAACAAGTGTCTAATTTACTTGAATTATTAATTATATTTTATTATTATAATTATTAAATATTTAAAAAACAATATATATATATCTGTGTGTGTGTGTGTGTGTGTTCCTTAAAATAATTTCACAAGTTGATAGCAATATGAAAAGCATGATAACCAAACATACGAAACTGTTTTTTATCAACCTCAAACTCAACCACAGTTTTAACTAAACACTTCACTGCTTATTTTGAACCGCAGTAAAAGTGCTTTTTATGAAAGTGCTTTTTTTCAACCTCAACCACAACATCAACCGCAATACCAAACAGACCCCTAGAGTGTGTTTGACATTGCTTTTGTTTTTGTGGTTGAGGTTTGAAAAAAACAGTTTAAAAAAAAGCGTTTTTACTGTAATTCAAAATAAGCAGTGAAATGTTTGGTTAAAACTGTGGTTGAGTTGGAGGTTGAAAAAAAATAGTTTTGGGTGTTTGGTTACCAAGCTTTTCATATTGCTTTTAACTTGTGAAATTACTTTAAAAGGTATATATATATATATATATATATAATTTTTTTAAATATTGTAAATTTAATAGTTATAGTAATATAATGTAATTAATAATTCATGAAAAAATAAATATTTTTTGTATTCTCCCATCAAATTACTTGCAATTTCTTCACGAACTAAATCGATACGTAAATGCCTCTGCAATCCCTTGCTATTTGATCGAGGAATAACATATGGTAACAATATCATTACTAACAATATCTACGATCCAGTTGTAAGGATATAATTACAATGTCAAATCCAGTTGCAAGTTTTTAATTCATAAGCAATCGAAAAATAAAAGGATTGAGGAGTGCAACGAAGTCACGCGTCATTGTTTTTCATCAGAACAGATCTTTATCTACATATTTTTTTTATTTTTAAAATATATATTTTTTTTAAAAATCAGACTGGGCCTGTCCCAAACTAAATGAGTCGGCCAAGTCAAGCTGGGCCAAAAGGGCCCAACTCTCCTGGACTTGGGCTGGGTCGAGAGCAGGCCCAGCCCAAGTCCAGCAGTTCAAATACAAGCGAAGACTTTAAAACGATGTGTTGCACCTGTCGTGTATATTGTGACTCTGCCATGTTACTGTTCACTTGAACAATAACATGGCCGACTGTGACGAGAGGGTGAACGGCCGATACCGACGGGTAGAGGAGGCCGAGGTGGTTCTTCCTGTGGTGGTGGCGTCTGAAATAGTGGCCTGTGGTGGGTAGAGGCAGTGTTGGAAGGTTGCAGTACTGTTCACCGACCACGACGAGAGCTTCAACGGCGATGCCGATGGGTAGAGGAGACTAAGGTGGTTCTTCCTGTGGTGGTTTCGTCGTAAATGGTGGCCGTAGTCAACGTTGGAAGGTGCCGGCATTCATGGCTGTTTTGGAGAGAGAGAGAGAGAGAGAGAGAGAGAGAGAGAGAGAGAGAGAGAGAGAGCTTCTGTTTATGTCTTCTTCTTTCCTCGTGGTCGTTGTCCTGGAGAGGAGAGAGAGTTGCCACATAAGCTGTTGTGGCCGTCGTTGTGGTCGTCTCCTGTGATAACACAGGTTTTCGAGAGCTGCATGCATGATCGTTGATAACACAGGGTTGCATTGCATGACGAGTTTCTCATGTTGGCCAAAATGCGCAGGCAATCGCGTCAAAAAAAATTGTTTGCAATCGCAGGAAAAAACATGTATTTGCTGCTTATCGTTGACCGTGGTTTCAATCGTTTTTTGATGGGTCCCACGTGAATTAATCTGCGTTTTGTAACTTACCAAACACTACGAACCAACTTATTATTTGAAACACCGGTGGGATTGCAATGCCAAACGGATACTTAATTTTAATATTCATCCCTGCGCGAGTCTTTGAGAATTCGTACAGTCTTGTTTTTTTCTTTTAATTCTGTTTCTTTTATTTACTTCTTTGATATTGTCTTTATTAGCGTTTGAATTTCCTTACTTGTTCTGATTTAATTTTAAGAGGTCATCATGTCCTTAAAAAAGTATCGTTGGTGTTCATTTTACAAAATTTCAAACTTTTTTTTTTTATCTATTTTTGTATTATTATTTGTATTGTCTTGGATAATTTTTTAGATTTTTTTATAATAATATTTCAACCTTATTATTTTTTTGTCTTCGATAACTTCCCTATTCCTTTCTTTTCTTATTAATACATTGCTTTCAACAAAAAGAAAAACCATAGTTGTTTTTGTCTGTGGCTCTTAATTTAATAAAAAAAAGTATTATATTAGATATCGACATTTTTAATAAAAAGAGCGGTAATTAAATTAAATATATGTTAAGAAAATAATTTATTTTAAAAACAAGTTATTCAAATCTAAATTCAATTTCCTTATTAATCTATATCTTGATTATTTCGGTAAATGCTTGTTTTTAATTTAAATCACTATTAAAAGAACCATGAATTTTAAAGAAAATTAAAAAATATATATCCAAATAATGTCTACATTTTGCATGCAAAAAAGATAATAAGCGTGGTACAACCGTACAATCATGTAAAATCAATTTAAAAATCAAAATTTTATCTTAAGATAATATTCATGAGCAATTTATTATTGTTAATAATTGTTCGCAATTTAATTTTGAAAATAATTTGTTAAAATTCAAATGAAAACATGTAGAATTGCATTCGAAAAAATAACAATTGATAAACGACCTTGACCAAATAGTTAAGCAAAATAATATTTAACGGTAGGCCCACCCTAGCATTGTTGGCCGTATATCCAGAGTTAAGTACCTACAGGCTACAGCCAAGCTTGACAGTGTTATCATTAGCAAACTAAAACGCCGGAATTCCAAATCAGCAATTGAACTGAGAAAACGAAGGGTTTGGAGTTCAAATGGTGCATGAAAACAAAGGCCTGCAATCAGGATCCCTAATAAAAGAAATAGAACGCTAGGCAATTTCCTAAGATAACCAGACCCGTTTAACTGAGATAAACAACCAGCCATCAAAGGAAACCAAGAACCCAGCGAGTAAAGAGTAATGGAACTACGGTGGTACTACATTAACATTATAATGGATCTCCAAACATGAAAAGAGTGAACTACTGCGTCGTACACCAAACAAAACATAAGTATCATGTCTTGGCTTAAGATGTAAAGCAAACAAAAGACAAAAATTATCCAAAAATAGCAAAACTCCCTTCCCACCAGTTTGAAAGAATTCCTTAACGATTGGCCTTGGCAACTCTTTCAATCTCATCTTTCTTCTTAATGGCATAGCTGGGGGGGAAAACACTCAGTAAAAACACAGAAAAACAATTGCTAAAGGAAAAACAATCAAGGAGAAAGGAAAACAATCAAGGAGAAAGGAAAAAAACCTGTTTGAGGAACCCTTGGCTGCATTGATAAGCTCATCAGCCAAACATTCAGCTATGGTCTTGATGTTCCTGAAAGCTGCCTCACGAGCACCAGTGGTAAGGAGATATAAGGCCTGGTTTACACGCCTGAGAGGTGAAATATCAACAGCCTGACGCCTGACAACACCAGCTGAGCCAATACGAGTGGCATCTTCACGAGGCCCACTGTTATTAAGCAACAAAAAGGGAGCGGTAACAGAAAAATATCATGTCAAAAAAAGATCACCAAAATAAATAATAATTTTCCAATGATAACTAACAGTGACCAGTCTATAAGGAGCAAAGCTATGTTCATTCAACACACACCTGTTGACCACAGCATCAACAATAACTTGGATTGGGTTCTGATCAGTCAAAAGATGAATGATCTCCATAGCATGTTTGACAATGGTCACAGCCTTCAATTTTTTTCCATTGTTTCTGCCATGCATCTGAAGAGAGTTTGTGAGCCTCTCAACAATTGGGCACTGGGCCTTCCTGAAACGCTTGACAGAGTATCTTCCAGCTGTATGGGGGACATATGTGGCGTGCTTACCTTGGACTCCGATATAGTCAGCAAGAGAAATGTCGTTTACCTGACCACCGATAGAAAAAACTAATTCTAAATTTATATAGCACAATACAGCGGAACAATTTTTAAGGAAACTGATAAGATGTTTAATCTATCAATTTCAGAGATCCCAATGACAATAATTAGCGTTCCAGATATCATGAATCAACTAACCCTTAACTTAATCTAATAAGCAAAACGTAGTGCTACTGATCAGAATGACCAAGACTACCTACTCAGCAAACAAAGCCAAGATATAGACAAGCTAAGCTTTTCAAGACTAAGAAAATTTATACACTTGAGACCCAATTAGCTACAAAGACAAATTAACAGCAGGAACCATAATCACTCATAAAAATTCAACCAACTTCAGCTGCCGCTCGACACACCATAAAACCACAAGAGCGTTACATGATTCCCAAGCTACGAAATCCTTTAGGACAATTTTTTTTATTTTATCTCATCAGCCTACCAAGGACTCTTCTATTAATCCAACACAACTAAAATAAAAGCAAAAACAATAGAAAACATACAAATTTCTTCAGATTTTAGTACTTAAAAGATAGCATTCACTAGGAATGCAAGCCCAACACGACCGCACATTTAAATCCTATAAAAGATAAGTCAAGTATAATTACATAATAAATCAACTACGAATCAAATTAGAGATCAGTTAATCGTTAACCATTAGGGAAAAAGGAAAATAAAACATACGTTAATATCATCGAAAGACCAGCGATTGAAGAGCTTGACATCGTAGAGAGCCTGACCAGCTTCTGGGTTTGGGGGAGCCACCACAGCTTCTGCCATCTTTGTTTCTTACCTAAATAAAGAAATAAGTTAGTAGAAGAAAGACTTCGTTTTATTTTAAGAGAGAGAGAAAGAGTATGCGAGTAGAAGACCTGGAAATCGGAGAGAGAGAGAGGCAAGCGGCACTAAGCTCTCGGTACTGGGAATTGAAGAAGGGTAAAATAGCGAAGGCTTTTAGCTATATATAGTGGCTGCGAGATGGAATTAGGGTTTTGGTCAGACGTGAAAGCGGGTGTGGGTTAAGGTATCTTTGGGCTCTGGCTTGTTGGGCTTCTAATTATTTAAGGGGTGTTTTGAAGGGTGATAGTGGTTATTTGTTATATATATATATATATATATAATATTAAATTATTATTATTTATTTATTAAAGATATTTTTAATATCAACATTTTAAAACATAATATAATTATTTTAAAAAATAAGTCTTTTTAAAACGCAAAACAAACAGTTTATTAAACTTATTAATTAATAAATAAACTTTCTTATATTGTGGTGTTGGTTTTTCCATTTGGCACCCTATAACTTTATAGGTTGAAAATCATTTTAGCTGGTTTTAAATATCATTAAGTAATTCTTTTATAAAAAAAAATAAAAATGAGAGCACTGGAAAATTTGGATTGAGCTAATTCGAGAGATTAAGTGATTGTCTAAAAATGTTAAAAAATATTTTTATTTTAAATTATTTTTTATTTATTTTAATATGCTGATGTTAAAAATAATTTTTAAAAAATAAAAAAAATATTATTCGGATATTTTTCAAAAAATAAATATTTTAAAAAACAGTATACTACGTTTCAATCTCGAAAAGAGGAAAAGAGAAATAATCATCTTGATTTCTTGAAAAGGCCATGGTATCAAATCAACAATAAAAAAGAAAATAATTAAGAAAGTACTTATAAGAAAGCTCACAGGGACTATAACTGAAGAAAAGGCTGGCAGGCTAAAGGTTGCCTCGAAGGATAGTGCTCATAGTATAATTAATTACATAATTATATTATATACAAAATAAATGCTTTATATTTAAAATAATATACAAAAATAATTTTTCTAAATGACTTTTATTATTAGAATACACATAAACAAAAAAACTATATTTACACTATTCAAAAAATCATTTTATCAATTTATCTCTTCAAAATGTTTTTAACATTGGAGATGCTCTTACAATTTCTTAAGCAATTTCCTTCTTCTATACTGTAGAAATAAAAAATAGTATGGACAAGTTTCTTCAATTGTTTACTCTTTTCTTTTTACATGGCAATTGATAAACGCCCAAATCAATCTCGACAGGATCATACGCAATCTTAAACAAGGAGCTAAAACTCTCTACGGAGTCAAAGAACCACAAAAATGGCTTTCAAGGAACAAGGAATGGGGGTTGAAGGGAGAACAAGTTGCCATTATATTTTTCACTGCATCAAGCAAGCAGAGCAGTGCGCCAAATGCACATTGCAAATTCATCGGCAAGGCCGGTGCATTGAAAACAATAAAAAGAGAAAAATCTCAAGAAAAAAGCGATCAGGGAGCAACTCAAGAACCAAACTTTCAAGTCTTTTGACATCAATCATAAAGAAAATACTTCTATATCTTTTGACACCATTGGCAGATCAGCGGAGCCTCCTTGCCTCTCTTTCAGACTCGAGCAAGGTGAGGACATCCCCTTCTCTCACAGGTCCCTTCACATTCCTCATGATGAACCGATTTGGATCGTCAAGAAACTTGACTCGAACCTGCGTCACCTGCCCCCTCGATCCAGTCCTGCCCATAATTTTCATCACAACCGCATGTTTAATCTGAGAATCCATCCTGCAAGAAACCAGGAGATAGGCACCAAACTTGTAAGAGGCATAAACCCAGCTCAATGTTCTTCGTTACCAGATAAATCCACCAGATAGAACATAATAAAGCAATGAGTTAATAATGAGCATCAACAAATTCCCATTGATAAAATAATTTAACGGGAAGCAATCAAATCATCAGCCAACACAAAATAACCCAAATCCAACATATTCAGTGTAACATCGGCCCTCTAATGTTTCGGATGGTATGTCTAATTATCAAGCTAAAACCCCAACCTAAATTTCTTATGTAAATAGAAAGCATATAAACTATCTAATACATAATGCATGGCATAACCCAATTCATATAAAGCACCTTGAGATTTTTTCCGACAGAATTTCCCACAAACCAAACAGACCTCACTGCTATATATGTATTTTCCCAGAAAAGCATATGATACTTCAAAAACAAACGAGAGAAGCGAATAAGATTGATTTACTAAGTCGTAAATACATGAACAAGAGATCGATTGATATATACACATTAAGAGATCTACTGTGATCAACCCAGTCATAAACAAACATTTAATGGCTAAAAAAGAACGGAAACAACAGAGAGGAATCGCAGAGAAGAGAACCTAAGAGGAACGCAGCAGCCGCCTGTAGTTGGTTTTCTGGTTCTTGCAAAGTGGAAGGCGGAAAATAAGAGTGCCTGGAGTTAGGGTTTTGTTAAGAAGAGTAGGATTAGCCTAGGGTATTTATGTAATTATGAATTTAGGTTTGAAATAATAAAGAAAATAGAAACATGAGAGAAAAGAAAATACAAAAAAATAATTTTTTAATATAACAAAGAATTACTCTCTTTTTTTCCCGATAACATTTATGATTTTTTCTTCTTCATCTACCTTCAATTTCAGCATCATAAGGTTTTTGTTATAAACTCTCTATATTTCTTCTTCTTCATTATTATTATTATTATCATCATCATTATCATCATCGTCATTCTTTCGCTATATAATATTCCATAATAATATTTTATTTATTAATGGTAGTTCTACAATTTCATATTTTTAATGAACAATAACATAAATATATAAATACTTATACGCCCCCATAAAAGATAAAATTCAAAAATTAGTTGTAGGAGTGTTTAGGTAATTTATTAATATTTAAATAATATTTTTTGCCGCATACTGCAGGCGTGTACGCCGAACATGTTGATGGTTTTCTGTCTCCACCCTTTTCTAGCGGTGCAGGCGGGCAATTCAGGCGGTAAAAAATGTCCACCTAGCATGATATCGGATGCGCCTCCATGTCGTCTACCTTATGGTGGAGCACGTTGCGTCCCACGGTTGCTAGAACGTGCTGGTTGGCGGTCGAAAGTTTTTTCTCCTTTTCTCTTTTCTGCAGGCGACAGTGCTTGGCAGTCCTTGGAGTTGTTGGTGTTTTCATTTCAGTCCCTTAAATAATTGTGATAATTAACAATCATAATAATAATTGTGATAATTTAATAATCATAATAATAACAATGAGAATAATAATTGAAATAATTCAACAGTTGATGTCATTTTTCTTAAACGTTGATTTTTGTGGGTTTTTTGTGTATGATATCTCATATCTAATAAGACATAAACAAAAAATATACGAAGTCACATGTAGACGAAACAAGTGGAAAAATTGGGGCAAATTATCTACAATTAAAAAAATATACAAGCCAATTGCCCTCCACTTTGCCGTAGCCATAAACAATTTTTTTAACATGCAAAAAAATGTTAATGGTCTTAGATTTTTTTATAATCATAATAATCATAGCAATTGTTATTTATTATAATGATTATTGTGCTCATAGTGTTAATAATTATGGCTTTGATGATAAGAATAACAATAACTCATAAAATAATATAAAAAATATCAGTGATGACAAAAAGATTAATAAAAATGCTAATTATAATTTTGATTATATCAATAAAAATAAGGGTGTTGATAATAATTACAATGATTATAACAATAATAATAATGACAACGATAATATTGCCAATAATAATCAGAATATTGATTACTTACAATAATAGTTATAATGGCAGGTTCAATAATTGTGACGGTTTAACAACAATTTAACAATTATGATAATAACAATGAAAATGTCCAAATAATTCATTGGTCGATATTGTTTTTGTTAAAAAATTACTTTTACAATATTTTTATGTATAATATTTCATATCTAATATTATGTACAATGAGAAAATATATGAGCCACTTCCCCTGCATTTCACCGCAGCCAAAAATAAATTTTTTAACATGTGAAAAAAATATTAATGGTCCAATATTTATTTTTAATAATGCTATACATCTTAACAAAATAATCAACCTGCAAAACATTCAATTATTTAGTTTCTTTTGAATTTTCATCTCATTGTGGATAATGTGTTTAAAATAATGATAATGGTTATTTTAAAGGTTTTTTTTTTCTGGACAAGTTGAGAATAATTATATATTTTGATATGTGTTTAATATTAATGCCTTAGAATAAATATATAAAAATGAACTTTTTTTTTAGAAATATCAAATTATTATAATGTTAGTGTTCTAATATTGTATAAAATATAAAAATATAAAGAATAAATCTTAAAAAATAAAAAAAAAATACTTTCATTTTTTATAGCAATAATGATAATGGCAACGATGGTATTGCCACTGATAATTAGAATATTATTTATTTGTAATAATGTTCATAATAGCAGTGATAATAATTATGACAATTTAGTAATCATAACAGTAACAATGAGAATAATAATCAAAATAATTCATTGGTCAATATTATTTTTGTGAAAAAATAACTTTTGCGGCGTTTTTTTTTATGTATGATATTTCAAATCTCATATCACGTAATAAAAATATATGAAGCCACATGTTGACAAGACATGTAGAACAGTTATGTCAAATTATCTACAATAAAAGAAATTGTTAATGGTCCTATATTTTTTTATAATATACTTTCATTTTTATAATTATTTTTGTACAATCTGCTGATTAAATAATTATCAAAATAGATTTAACAATAGCAACATTCAATCCTTTTTAGGCGGGAAAAAAAACTCATTTCTAATAGATTTTATCGCTTACAATTTTACTAATTAAATATTAAAATAACCAATTACAATACGCACAAAATTAATCAGTTTTCTATATATAAAAAAGCTCAGTGCAGCGCGCGGGCAAGTAATCTCATATAAACTATAAAAGAACCCATTTTGTTAATAAAAAGAATAAAGCATTTTTCTCAATTTTAAACATTCTTTTTATTTTTTATTTCATCCTATAATATTCTATTAATTGTTATAATTTGTTTTGATTATTTTCTATAACATTATCTCAATCGCATACTTCTATGCATAATGAGTATAACTTACGGTTTCTGCACCTATGCCCTGGTACAAACTTCTCATCACACCAAAAGCATAGACCTTTGGCCCTTCTGTCATCCATTTCTTTGGTCCTGATTGGTTTAATAGGTTTATGGTTGTTGAGGGGAAAGTTTGTAGGAGTAGACAATAAGGCTGATGAGGGTGGTTTCGAAGGATTAAGGTTTGTTTGATGAGTGTTTGCTGAGTAGTTAACTTCGCAAGCTGTGAGTTAGGATTCACCTAACCTTGTGATTTTGGGTAATGGGGAGTCACCTTTCAGTATGTAAGGGTATTGTTGTGCAGCCTAGCTATGTTATAGGCTTGTTTAAGGGATTTAGGCTCAAACATCTTCACCAGGTTCTTAATATCTATCTCCAATCCTCCTAGGAAGAACACCAAAGCTTGCTTCTCGGAGATTTGTGCTCTGTTCCACAACATGTCAAAGTCATTGATATAACCTTCTAAGTCACCTTCTTACTTGTGTTCGGTGAGCTCCTCTAACGGATCCCTTTGACCTCCAAACCGACAACACAAGGCATCCAAATACTTTGACCATGTAACCTCCTGTCCCTCCAGGTTTCTGGTGTAATTCTGATGCTAGTAAAGTGTCATGCCATCCAAATAATACGAAGCTAATTTCATTTTGTCAACCTCAGGTATTTCTTCCAAGTCAAAATACTGGTTGCATTTGTACAACCATTTATGTACTTCTTCCCCTTCAAAGGTAGGGAAGTCTCTTTTGGGTCTGCGTGACCTGTAGTTAGGTTGTGAACCTTCCCCTACCCAGTCTTGGTTGTTGGCTGGAGCAGCATGTTGGGGAACTCGAATGCTTTGTGAAGAACTTGCCTCACCAGCTAAGGTCTGCAGTGTTTGTTTAATGGAAATTTGTTGAGTCGCCATTTCCTTCATCATAGCTTTAAGTTGTGTTAGGTCATCTGATTGAGCGTGCAATTTGATCTCTATTCCATTGACTCTTTGATTAACAGCTTCCAAAGAATGAATCCAAAGATATTGGCTCTGATACCAATTTGCTGCAAGTCTAACAGGGAAAAAGATGACTAAGGGGAGGGAAGGAAGAATTCACGTCCAATGCGTGAGGGAGAGGAAGGGACAGACGAGAGAATCTCTGAATTTTGTTATAATTCTTGTCGTACATTCTATTACTAACATTAGGAAATTTAAAGGCAGGATAAAATTTCCAGCGTGGCATCACTCACGTGACCTTGCCAGCTTAGCTAAGAGAATTTAAATTGAGGCTGCACAAAACACAATCATTTATTTACATGAATTTAAATTTCAAATCTAGTTTCAGATTCCCCTTTAGTCTTCAACTCCTCCTTTCCCGTTCGTGACACTAACACGGTCTAAAGGCTTGGTGTTTGTGAGAATAACACTTGGTCTGGAGCAAGGGGACTTCTGCATGATGTTTCTTTAAATGATGAAGCTTGTGTCAAAACCACTGGGGATGGAACATTCGGGCTAGATCGAGGATCGGGCCGTGGTGATGAATTATTACTTCTTGTTCTTGGCGACAAATTTGCATTCTCTAAAACCCAGAATCGAAGCTCTGGTGGATAATCCTTCATGCATCTTATCCGTGGCCCTGCACCAGTAGTCCATTTAGATAATACCAATTGCTTCTCCAGTTGATATGACTTCATTCCTTTATGAGAATCTATCCTTTGGAGGAGTTTTTCTTCGGGGACGGGATCCTCATTTTCTTCTTCATTATCGTCGTCAAACAAGTTGAGTTTAGCAATCTTGAAATCTTCCTCCGTCAAAAATGAATCTTCTGCTGTTTCGTAACCATCTTCTCCAGGAGAATCAGGATCTTCTACCTGGCAGATTGGTCCAAGTCCTGTTTCGAAAGTGGCAAGCATATCTCTTGCTGGTATTTCAAGCTCAGTAATTTTTGACTGCAATCCACGTGATAATTTTGATGCGTGCAGATTACCATTTTCTGCCACGTTAGAATCTTGTTTCCTCGAAACTGTGTTCTCTGGAGCCAGGACTTCAACATTTGTTGCTTTGGTGTCTTCAGGTAAATCTGCATCAGGTTGGTCTCGGATACTGCCAAGAATGTCCTTTCTGATAATAGATTCATCTTCTTCATCAGTTGTCCTTTCCTGAATATATATAAGAGAAGAGAAGTGCATCGTTGATTCATCACTATAGTTCTGAAAATGCATGCATGACAGCTTGAATATGAACCCTGGAGCACAAATTAAGTTTCCACATAAAATAAATGCATGAGCCTTTGGCTTCCTAAAGAGGTGAATATTTTACCAATGTCAACTGTAGAGATCTCCATATTCAGAACGACCCTAGTTCATGGAATGGTACTAATTTGGATTCTGTCAGCTAATAATGTACTGTTGAAAAATCTTTGTTTCATGGAGTTTATAGCAGATGCTAACTAAATTGAAGTTACTGAAAGAAAACTTCATAGTTTCGTACCTTTACATTAGTTAGATCTACATTGTGTTCCCTGAGGAATGACATGAATGCCTGGAAGTTTTCTTCTGTCGGGAGATAATGGCCGCTGTGAGGCCAAACTGCCTGTCAAATCGAAAGAACCTTATAAATATAGAGAAAGTAAAACTAGGCAGAAAGGAGGAAGTTCGTGAAGCTATCTACAGACATCAAACAAAGTTTCTATGCACCTTGAGAACACCATTTTCCACGACTAATCTTCCAGCAGATAGAGTGGCTGCACCAGCCAAGAAACTTGAATGTTGAAATGTTCCCTTCATCTTCTGACCAACATACAAGGTCTTTGATGTACTGAGAACAAAAATCCATTTGGCATCCTTCAGTCCTTCTGCTGTATGGAGAACTTCCCCACTTTGTTTATATAAAAATTTCCCATTCTCTACTGCTATTTCAAAATCTTCTCTTTCAGCCTGAAAGATGGACAAGCAGTACTTGTAAGTGGATTTTGACAGCTGGGAAAGCCAAAAAAGATGGTCGAATGTAATATGAACATTGGCGTTCCATTTCAAGTTTTAGGCTTTGGAACAGATTCAAAACTTCTGTAATTATACTAACCACCACATTTTGCAAGTCCTCTCATGACTATTGGAATAAAAGATCTATAATAAGTGATGGTACTTACAGGACCAAGATATTTGATGCATTGTTGTTGAAGCTTCGATCTGGGACATGTATCAAGGTTCACTTCTTTCCCAGATCCAATATCAAGCCTGCAAGTTTAAGAGTTTGAGATCAACTGTGAATAATGTCTTTCCTGGAGCAAAGATGACTTTTTCATATGCAAATCTTCAATTTCAAGAGAATTTACCAGTAAAAGAAAGGCTGTGTACTCTGGCATTGAAGCCAATTGACAAAATAAAATTGAAGGTTATGTCCATAACGATGCCGCGGATCAATCTATTAGAGAGAAAGAATAAGATCAAATATGAGGTCAAGTAAACCAGTAAACTCGGTCCAAAGTTGTATTTCAAGACTGGATCTTACTGCCTCTAGCCAATGCTGTAATGCTAGCTTCCGAGCCATTGCATCCTTTGACAAACCTTTTCCCACCTGCAAAGGATAAAAATTCTGTTACTTAGAAATGCTGCACAATAAATTTGAAAGTATATACACATCAAATTCTTTAGATCTACCTTAGCAGCTCGCATTCTTGCTCTGGACCAACGTGAAATTGCAGTCTCAGGGTTCTCAATATCAAAAAAAGATATGGAGCTTCTCTTGAGTTCTGCAAACTCCAACAACTTCCACCTACAAAACACATCACAAGAACATTAATCTTCAAAAAGGGAAATATCCTACAGAAAAAAATTCAGAGAGAAACCTTTGAAATATGTGTGTGTAAAGATTCTGTTCATGAAATAGATTCAAAAGGAATTGCAACTTTGGAATAATACCAACCATCTCTGCTCGACAGCAATAGCACAATCAGCCAGCTGCCTCCTGGTTCTGAAGCTTTTATACACCTTCTGCAATGTCAGCGCGGCCTGGTGTCTTTGGTTCCCTGACTCAAGCAATGACAGGTGAGGTTTTTTGTCAGGCAAGCTATCTGTTCTTGTCAGCTGATTACCCTTCTCTCCTTCTTGAGGAGTAATGATTGATCTAGCGAGCACATCCATGTCTGAGGCAGTACTTTTGAAGGAGAATGTGGTACTGAATTCACTCTCCTTAAAGCTAAGGCATTCTTCAAATATCATCTTTCCTGAAACATATGATCTCATGGAATGAGGTTCTGAATCACAGCCATTAAAACCGACAGAGCGAAGCAGGCCCAGTTAATTCATCTAATAAGAACAGTGTCAAAAGACTATCCAATTCATCAAATTCAGCAAGGGCAGATGAAAAGACGATTCCCATTTTAGGATAGGAAACACATATATGTTTCTTTAACTCCAAAAAAACAAGAGCTATGGGTCTCAATAACTGTTAGAAAATAAGTAAAACAAAGAGAATTGATCCAAAAAAAATAAAAATACATGGGACTAAAGGCATGGCATGTTAGAGATATGAAGACCCTTTTTTTTCGTTCTCAAATGGTCACACAAGCCTTAGAAAACACACACACACACACACATACACACACAGAGAGAGAGTTCATTAATACCATTTTTTCTACTTCTTTTCTAGACAGATATTGAAAGAGGCAGCAATGACAAAAATATAACAAATTCCATGGCTGGAGGCGAAAAGAAGCGGAGGCTTTCAGATTAAACAGACAAAGAACAAAGCCTTAATTAGCCCAGAACATTAAAACCGGTTCCAAACATTTGAATGAAAAAATGCATCAGGAATTGGTCAAGCACACCATATAATAATAAAGTTCTGAGGACGCCTATATATAATGAACTTAGAACCCCTCAAACCCATGTTTAACCAAGAAAAAAACTCAATAAACACTGGAAAGAAAAAGAAAAAAGAAATTTAGCTTTGTTCCCTGGCCCCCCATTATCATCAAAACAACATAAACAGGATAAATTCACCAAAAAAAATATCAGGGAAAGTTTCATACAAAGACAATGTGGTCCAGAATGTCCCATTTCCTAACCTTAACAAACAAGAACAACAATCTTAAGGAAACAATGAGCCAAAATACAGAAACAACAGCATAAGAATGAAATGAAGGGAGCGTTGCAGGGTCACCTCAATACAGATTAACAAAAAATCTTCTGCAAGACGGAGAGAACCAAAGAATGTTAAAGAGAAAGGATGGATGATAAAAGAAGGGAAAATGGTAGGGAATGGATCTGGTAAGAAACGTGAGAGGGAGCGAACAACGTGGGGTTAATTTGTTAAAGATTTATGCAGGTTCCAATGGCTGTTTACAGAATGGCTCTTTCTCTAGCTCTGTCGAAGGAATGTGTTTTGTTTGATCTTTCAATTCTATCCAAATCAATAGGTTGGCTCCCTATGCTATTCCTGCAATGCAATACTTTGAGGTATATTTAAAGAGAAGAAGAAAAACAGCAAACAGAGTGGATAGCTACGACCATGTCACGGCAACAGCTTAGCTATTTCTAAACTATTCAAGTCAATTTACCTCGAATTTTCTATTGTGAAGTCAATTACCTGCTATAGTTGAATTCTACAAAGCAGCAGTTTGTAATTTTGTATGGTAATTTCCACGCACCAAGCGATGCTTACTAGAAGACTGCAACTTGATAGAGATTCGGAGATATAAAAGGTTGAAGTGACTGACGTGGAGGTTAGAGAACTGTGCCCACCATGATCACCAGTTCGTATAGTGTCTTTTCCTGAGAGTCACAGAGTGGTTTCTGGTTTTGTCCAGTCATGCACACAATATTTATACTTACTTTTCGGATGGTGTTTTTCCCTGTAAGTTCCTCGACTTGGGTGTAAAGAAACTTTGACGTTCAAAAGTCTATAGTCATTCATAAATTAATATGGATGTTGAGAGGGCGATACAGATTCTTCTGTAAAATGTTTGTTTAAGAATTATATTAATTAATGTTTTTTATTTTTTATAACCTATTTTTTATATGAAATAATTTAAAATAAAGAATCTCATAAAATTATAGTTGCACCGAAAACAGAAGAAGAAAAAAAAGGAAAAGGAAAAGAAGAGATACAGCTGCTCTCATCTGTGAGCAGAAAGAAAGCAAATTGATACTATTAAATAATTATAATAAAAATAGCAAAAAAAAAAATGGTGCCTGAAAGTATTAACTCCACCGTCACAGTACGCTGATAAAAACCCTAAAGTACATTTTTCGTCAATTATTTAGAACCTGGATTGCCAGGAGTAGTAGGCTTGTTAATTCCATTTTGTTCTGGTTGGAATGGTCGGAATGTTTAAAAAAACCAAGATAAAACGGCGTCGTTTTCATCTTGGTTTTAATTTCGGCCCATTGCGTAAATTTTGGCTAAATTCTGGTCAGAACGCCTCGGTACCGTTCTGGCCGTACCATTCTGGCTCAAAATCATAATATTTTTGTTTTTTTAGAACATTTTACTATCATAATATTTTGGAATTTTAGAGATGTTTCTAATTTTGAGATTATGTTTGTTTGACTTTGTGTTTGTATTGTATAATTTAAAGTTAATTTATCTTGAATTTAAATTATACTTGTTAAATTAATATTTTAATTTTTTTCATATATATATAATTAATTATATATGAATAGTACAACCCCGAAACGGCACATCAAAATGCTCCAAAGCTAAAATATTCTGTTCCAATAGAAAAACCGGAATGATAATCAGAGTGACGATCAGAATGGTATTGACAACCTTGACGAGTAGTGCTACCTCTTCCCCTTCTCCCAGGGTCCGCGAAGTTCCAAGTTGCTCCGCTTCAGATGCCTGCACGCGCCACTTGGTGGCGTGGGAGCTATTTTTCTTGAAAGTCAAACAACGCCTGCTATTGCTTCTCGGGATCCATGCAACAGTTGCGTGGTAGTTGCTGAGAGTAGACCCTCGATTCAGAGCCATTTTTTTCTTTTTCTTTTGAATTCAGCAAGTTAAAAAAGAAAAACGATACATGCAGAAGATATTTATAAAAATAATATAGGGTTTGGACCATGTTTAATGTAAGAAAGTTTAATAAAAGTATAAAGGTATTTTTGCAATGTTATAAATTCAAGTAAAATGATAATTTTTTTAAATTTTTTATATTAGAGGATACAATAAAATACATACAAACTTTGACAAAACAACAAGTGAAAAAAATACAAAGAAAAGGATAAAATTAAAACCATTATTATTATTATTGAGAAAAAAACATTTGATTTGAAGCATAAAAATTAAAAACTTTAAATGAGCCAATAGAAAAAATCAAAAATTAAAAGAAGAAGTATCAATTAAAAAAACATTATCTAAATAAATTAAATTTGAAGGACTAAATTCAAAACAAATAAAACTCTAATTAAAGAGGGGAAAAACAAAATAAAAAACTAACAAACCAAAATAAGAGGATAGATTTAGAAACACCAACAAAAAATAGAAATTGTTTTAGAAGGATTGAAACTATAAAACAAAATTAAAAATTAAAATAATAAGAATTGAAATAAATAAGAAAACATATGAGAAATTGCAATTGAAGGACAAAACTAAAAACAAAAAATTTAGGATGAAACAAAAAATTAAAATAATAAGGATTAAAATGAATAAAAAAACGACATGCATGAACTTTATTTGTTTGGAGAGAGATTAAAAAAACAAGTGTGGTCATCATGCGCATCATACTATGTGGAAGAGAACATGGAGACGAATCTAGGGAGATAACATATGACTAGATTTGATTACCGTATAACGTTACACGTGTCATTTTTTGTGGTGTATACACCTCTAAATTATTAGCGTGTGGTCCAAACATACTAGTAGCTTTTTTATTTTAAAACATGTAAAAAACATAAAAATAGCAAAACACTCCCAAGCCCTCTTAATTACAAAACCTAAATACCCTTTTTCTAACAATTTAATAAGTTTATGATTTTTGGAAGAAAAAAAAGACTTTTAATGTTACAAATATTTTGAAAAGTAAGAAATCTCTGGTCGATAGTTTTAAATTTTATTGGGCCTAAAAACAAAAGAGTATATGAACTAAGTTAAATTTTTAGTTAAAAAAAAAACACATACACAATAAAATAATTTTGATGACAAATAAGCGAGACAAAAAAATCCAAATCAAATGCATAATTTTTTTAACCAAAGGGAAAAAAAGTATTACATGGATGGTGTTATTTTCTTTAAAATAATATTTAAATATTTTCTGGATGGTGTTATTTTTCCAATATTTTAAAAATAACCCGAGATACAACTTAGTACTATTTTTCATATAGATTTTAAGATTTTTTTTTTGTAACAGGACAAGAAATTAAAAGGTTAAAAAGAAAAAAAATATCATTCCAGTACCAATGGACAGCATAGCTAAAATGGAGAGTTGTGAAAACTAATTTACAGAATTAAGAAGCTTCTAAATGCAAAGATAAGTCAAATTCCGAAACATTACACCATGATGGGCAGGACGTATGAATTTTAAACTGATATTGGAAAATCATGTGATTGCAAAATAAAAAAATAAAGTTCAAACAAGGTCAAAGTGCAGCTGGAAAGCATGATAGAGGCAAGGACACATAAAAAATGATAAAACAACATGAACAAGTCCAACACATAGACATGCAACGTAAGAGAGGGTTGAGATTTTGTCTGGATTTGGCTGCCACTCATTTTGACAGAAACTAGGCAGTCAAATCCTCCATCAGAAAGTTCCAACGCGCTTCCCTGAAAAGCAAGCAAGCACCGACAAACCCTCAAGTTGTTATTTTTTTTTTTTAAATATATTAAAATAATTTAATTTAAAATATAAAATAAAATATTTTAATTTTTTAATTTTACTCGTTTATAAACCTAAATACTGTTGTTGCATGGAAGTGGTGGGTGGTGATCTAGGAGTTTTATCCAGTTTATCATCAGGTAAATCACATTTTTCAATGCCAAGTCTTTGAATTCTATCTAATACTATCGGGTAATTCAATTTATGTACAGAGAAAAACTGTTTTGTTTGATGCCTAGAAAAAGCAACTTCTACAATATTTAAATTTTTTAGAAGTTTGTTCATCCTCCTCAAAAATTGTTAGATGATGGTTCCGACATTTTAATTATCTTTGATTTTTTTTAAAAAAGACATTTACTGGAATATCCTTAAATTATAGGTGATATTACAATAAAAATGTAATATCTCCAAGTGATTAGGACATAAGATAAAGTTAGTTGACGATGTAGTAGAAACCAAGACACAAGTGAAGAAATTCAAGCCCCCTACGATATAGGCAAAAACCTGATATCTAACACGTGCTTAGACACTATGATTTTTTCTTTTTGGGTTACAGTATTAATGATTATTTGTCATATGACTCAGTTTGATTTAAAATAATTTTTTATTTTTAAAATAATTTTTTTAACATTAATATATTAAAATGATATAAAAAATACTTAAAATTAATTTACAAAAAAAATAAAAAATAAAAATATTTTAAAACACACTACCAAACATGTCATACATCTTTATAACTTAAAACACCCTCTCTTTTTTTGCTTGTAAAATTTGGAAGATTATCTCAATTATCATTGTATCTTAGAACTTTATCTTATGTTTTTTTGTTTGTTTTTCTGACTTTTTTTTAATAATTTTAGCACAATTGTCTATTTATAGGTTGACATATACTCAAGTAATTAATTACTTTTTTTAAAAAATAAATATAAGTTAGCTAAATTAATTAATAACTTCGTTCTCTTTTACTTAATTTAAAATTATTTTAATATATTTCCAATTAAAAATATTTTAAAAAAACAACATTTATTAGACTTCCAAATAACATTTTAATCAGATCATCAATCAATTTCCCAGAAGTACTTCGTCAGGTACTTCCATTTCCACAATGACACTGTCATGACGTTGAATTTTCAATTTCAATGTGTTTGATTTTTATAATTGTTTTTTTTTTCTGTTAAAGTGTAAGAACTAAATAATGAAGGATTGAATCTATTCAAGGTCAGAGATTTTTATAGTCTCTCTGCTGCTATATTTCACTTTATAGACGTTGATTTAGAATGTTACCAAGCGACGTTTTATAAAAAAAAAAAAAAATTACAAAAAATATTTTTTTATATTTTTAGATTTTGTTAGTGTTTATATAAAAATAAATATAAAAAAATAAAAAAAAATATTATAATAAATTTATGAGTAAAAACTATTTTGAAAACAAGTATTACTAAAATAAAAAAAAAATTAATGGGCAAATACCCCATCTATATTTTATAGCAAAATGTCCACTTCTCCAGCAGCCTTCAGCTCATGACGTGGAAGGCAGGGCAACGACAAGAAACAAGGTTTAATCATATGGAATGCAACTAGTTTGTATACACTTGTGTTCTTTCTGAGTCACCGAGTCACACTCGTGTTCTTCCGAGAGTTGAAGAGGGTGGTTGTGTGGCCCATGCAAGGAAATACGACTGTTTATCATGTAGCTTTGTATATTAAACATGGGATCGTGGGAAGCATATTTGACAATCTGATCGAAAAGCTTGGAAATTATACTTTTTTTTTTCTTCTCCTGTCAGAGAAAATTTTGGTAGCTTTGACAAAACTGCAAGCCGACCTTCTATTTGGGAGTTATTAGACAGGAGAGAACCATCATACATTAATGATTTTTAAAAAAAAATAATATTTTTATATCATTTTATGTTAAAAATAATTTTTAAAAAATAAAAATATCATTTTAATACATTTCCAAACAAAAAAACACTTTAAAAAACAATCATATCCGCATTTCAAAACAAGTAAAGTTTTTCGCAGATTTTTTCAGCATGGCAGAAGTGTACAAGGTGTCAACTTGCATCCCAGCTTCTTTTCATTCAAGCTCTTAAACTTGAATGCTCGATAGTTCTTCACCAACCTTATTTATGGTCTCAGTGGATTTTTCACAGCCAATTTTGTCTTCCTCAGACGATTGTTCACCACCCTTGTTGAAAGCTTCGACCGGTTCTTCGCTACTGTTCTCTCCATCCTTGTTGGGTTCTTCACTAACCTTTTCAGAAACTTTAACTTCCAAAGGCCCAAGCTTTGCTTCAGCATCCTTGACTTTGAGGATTAGAGATCTCGCATCCCTAGCATCTGCTAATCCACCAGAGGATGACTGTCATAAAGCATGAAAAATGTTGCTGCTTGTTAAGTATTGCCAGGGATTTTACATGCCACATTTGACAAATACAATAAAAGAAAACTAATATGATCAAAATAAATTTCATCATGCAGTTCCCTCATAACTAAACAAACCAACTGATGAACAACAAACAAAAAACCCATCTACCAGAGCAGCTTGGAAAATAACAGCATCTGCCATGCGGCCCTACGTACGACAATGTGGAAAAGCTCTAAGCAACAAAAACAACCAATTCTCATAAGCTCTAAGCATTGACCAACAAATGATAAAACATTATGTATGAGGGATGCCCTTCCATGGGCGTGGGAATGCACACCTCGATCCATGTCCTCAAGTCCATTCACAAGATCGAATGGGCAAGGCTTTGCTTGAAGACATGCGTTCAAAAAGTAAAATAGCAACTAATGGCAGTATAAGTCAGTGTATACAGCCAATCAAGATTTGTAATGGTGAAAAAGAGGAATGGCAAAGGTTCTTGATCATGTTTTTTGAGTTAATAATGAAACAAAAACATTGGAAGCTACCGCAAAGAACCATGACTGTTCAAAATTGTATAAGCAAAACAATATACAATCAACTAGACTCACCTCCACTATTTGGTCAACACGTTTTTTGAGATCCTCCTCCGATCCTCCCTTGTGAATAGTTTTAAGAGTATATAGCAAGTGTGAAAGGAGATTGTCGGAACAATGTTGCTGAATTCTAAAATGAGGCATAGTGGATTGACAACCCACTGCATAGAAAGGACAGCTCACACTCTTCATACGACAGACAGTTATGCAGTGTCGATCCATTCCACGTCTCATGACGTTTTCTGAGCACTGCTGCTCACATGGGATTATTTTGAATGGACAAGCTGAATCATGCTTCTCCAAATGGCTTGCACAAAATACTGTTGAGCACCCCTCGTTTGTGCAGTTCATGGTCCTAAATCCACAGTTGACAACATGTTCAGCAAGCTCTTCAGCAGTGTTGAACTTCTTGTCACAATGAAAAATGTTCTTGAGGTCAACATTCTTAACCAAAATCTGTGCAACTGCTTCTCTCCTGTCCAACAACCAAAACCCACTTATTTCCATCTCTTGCACGAAATCATCTATTTTATCTTCTCTCTTTTCACTCAGTAACCATCCTGAAACCCGACTAAACAGATTCAATTTCAAACTCGCAAAATCATCAACCATGTTAGAAATGATATCATATGGATGGTCAGACACTAAATCACCTTCTAGTACAACTGATTCTGCAACAAAACGTTCACTTCTCTGGGTCAGATAATCAACCATTTCCTTCCTAATATCAGCAGCCACAGAACCAGGGTTCCTAAACATATCCCCAGTCGTGTTATTTACACAGGCCGTGGATAATCCAGGGAGAAAAGCTTGAGCTAACTTGTGAACTATTTCTGTGTCATAGAGCTCACAATGAAATGTGAGTCCTCTCTCTTTATCATCTTCAATTTTCTCATTTTCTCGCACAAGCTCCAAATCACTTGTAGGAAGATCCATGCTTATGATTTCACCTACATTAAAGTTCATTCCACAAACCATGAATTAAAGGCAGTAAACTACCATAACCACCCACCAATCAATACCAAACGAATGTCAAAATACCAGAATCAATATCATGTTTAATATCAAGCAATCAAATGTGAATTTCTGCAAATATCCTTGTAAAATTGTTGGCATTTGAGAAAGACAAACTTTACCGCTTGAAAAACAAAAATTCCCATTAAAACCCTTCACACTCTAGTCAAATCACCTCTTCTTTCCTTAAAAATCTATTTATAAATCCTTAATTTACTTTTCGTGATGAGCTAAGAAGAAAAAATACCGAGACTTTTCCCACATACACAGTAAGATAATTAAAAGAATAGAAAAGACTAGAATTTGCATTTACCTGGATTTCTCTTCCAAAAATGATGCTTTAGAGATCTAAACAGAGAAAGTCACCAAATGGGCACTTAAAATTTTAGGATTATTTTCTCCATCTGTCTGTTTTTAGCACCGAATGTGGCGGAGTTTTTAGCCCTCTCCCTCCTTTTCTCTTTTGTTATACGTTGTTGACTGTTATAAACGGTCCTTTAGTACTGTACTATTATACCCCTCCAGTTTAGGCTATAAAGGCCAAGCCGCTTCGGTTGTTTTCAGTAAAAAGCAAGGCATTAGGGACATTTCCTATCACGGGACCCCGCATGTCGTCGGTCCAGATTGAAATCGAAGAAATTAAAATTAAGGTGAATTTCTCCACTACATTTTTACTAGTATTTTTCTCGGCAACCAAACAAGAATTCGGGTTTTTCAGAGAAACTTTTTCGAAGTACAGTTTATTTTGTTGTGCTTTTTGGTTGAGAAGAGAAGAGTTCTGCAATGGCAACAGCTACATATCCGCCACCGCCACCGTTTTACAGACTGTACAAAGATTATAATGAAAACCCTAAATCAATTCCAGAACATCCTCCTCCTATTGAAGGCACTTATATGTGTTTTAGTGGCAATTACACTGTAATCTCTCTTTCCGTCTCTGTTGCGTGTTAGAATTTCTGCAGGGAGCAGAGAGGGATTTGGGTAAGAAGATGATGGTGGTTTGCAGCAAGTTCAAATTCCAGAGGAAGAAGAAGAAGATTGGGACTGAGAAAGAGAGCACGATTAGTGCGTGAGGGAGGGGGGACAGGGAGAGAATCTCTCAAATTCTATTATATTTTTCTTGTTGTTCTTCTGCAACAAACAGCAGGGTATTTAAAAGCAAGATAATGACCTCCCACGAGGCATCCTCACGTGAGTGTCAGCTGGCTAAGGAAATTAAAAACGAAAGACTGCACAAAACGCAGCCGTTTACAAGGAATTGAAAAATAAACTGACTGTGCGAACGCAGTCGTCTTCACTTAAGGTTTGGCTGCCCAAACGTAGTCGTTTGAGCTAAGGGATTCAAGTTTCAGACCCAGCTCTTATTCTCTCCACTTGCGAGCTCATCTTCTGATTTCAGTCCGTGACAATGCCCCACCCATGGAATTCACCTTGTCCTCAAGGTGGAAGTGAGGGAACTTCCAGCCAGACTCTTCTGTCTCCTCCCAAGTTGCTTCTGTCAATTGTAAGAATTTTTTTTTTTTTTTTTTTTTCCACAGAACCACAAAATGGGCTTTGGCAACCTTGGCAAGCACCTGCAAATTAGTAAGCTCTGTGTATTACAGAATCCAAAAGGCCCACATGTGCCATAAATATCACACTCATCACCTGGATATTGCTTCTTATGTTCCCACCTCTCGTTGGCAGAATATATTTCTCCAAATTTTCCTTCATAACTCAAAGCAAAAGTGGTGATATAAGATTCAGAGGTCAATTTCAGTTTGTCAGATTCCGGTACCTCTTCTAGGTCGAAGTATTGGTTGTATTTGTACAACCCTTTGTGCGCTTCTTCCCCCACAAAGGTAGGGAAGTCCCTCCGGGGTTGGCATGACTTGTAAGTAGAGTGGGATCCTTCACCCATCCCTTCTGAGTTGTTGGCAGGAGTAAGGAGTTGGGTAGTGCGAGTGTTCTGAGAAGAACTTACCTCTCCCGTTAAGGTTTGCAGGGCTTGCTTGATGGCGATTTGCTGAGTTAGTATCTCCTTCATCATGACCTTAAGTTGTGCTAGATCATTAGATCGTGCCTGTAATTTAACTTCAAGTCCATCGATCCTCTGATTTACAGCTTCCAGAGAATCAACCATCCTTCTTGCGTCTTGGGATTGAGTTTCTGGTGCCATTAATCTGAGTCCGAAGACGACGGGCTCTGATACCAATTTGTTGCGTGTTAGAATTTCTGCAGGGAGCAGAGAGGGATTTGGGTAAGAAGATGATGGTGGTTTGCAGCAAGTTCAAATTCCAGAGGAAGAAGAAGAAGATTGGGACTGAGAAAGAGAGCACGATTAGTGCGTGAGGGAGGGGGGACAGGGAGAGAATCTCTCAAATTCTATTATATTTTATTTTCTCCAGTTTAGGAATTGCTTCGAATGAGAATGAAAAAAGGTCATTTTTGTGTTTATGGAGATGTTAAGGTCCCAATTGTGCACATCGTGCGCTTGCCTAGAGGATTTCCTTTTTTCTGTGGTTTTGGGAATTGGGGTTTCTTCTTGGTGGTTTTTATTTTTGTTGTTGTTGTTGGTTTATTTTAGACTGATGATGTGCTTCCAAGCTTAGAGGAGCAGGGAGTGCGACAACTGTACCCAAAAGAACCAAATGTTGGTATGTTTACATCTACTTCATCGCGGCTTGATTGTATTTTTTTTATGGAAGTATTCAATAATACTGATACAATTGAGGAATTTTAATACATGCCGTATAAGCGAAATATTGTTTGTTTTCGTTTTTAATTAAAAATATCTTTCTATTGAAGGCTGAGAGCTTGTAAGGCCACTAGGTGAATGTTAGGCCATTAGTTTGATCATTGTGCGATGGAATCCTTTCATGGCTGTTTGAGTGATTTCTATGGAGTTTTGATGCTAGAAACTTACACCTAGAAAGCAACTGCATATCGCATAACCGTTCTATATTGTGTACTCTGGTTCCTGATAATACAATAGGGGCTATCCAAATGAAAAAAAAATTCTACTTAGAATAACCAAAAAAAAATTGCATGGGAATGTATTGTGCCTGTTATTATTTTTCTCATATCGAGCTCCTTAATTGGTCTAGGATTTGCTTAATGTTCTGCAAAGGGACAGCAAAAGACATTCTTGGTAAGAAATAAATGTAAAACCGCTACTTTTCTAGTTGTTTCCTCATAAATGGATGTTGTTGTTTCTTCTCTTTGTTTTTTTGTTTCTTTTTAATGATTTTGGTCTCATGATATGCACAGCTGCAGGCTGATTGATATTATTGTTTAGTGTAGATTTCAAGAAAGAACTGGGGTCACTTAATAGAGAATTGCAGCTTCACATTTTGGAGCTTGCTGATGTTCTTGTTGAGAGACCTTCACAATATGCTAGGAGAGTGGAAGACATTTCCCTTGTATTCAAGAATTTGCATCACCTTCTCAATTCATTGCGTCCCCATCAGGTGAAGTGCTTTCGAGGTATCTTGCATACTTTGTTCTGATCCTGCCTGAGAATTACATTCAATGTTTGAATGGTTTCCCCATAGGCAAGGGCCACATTAATTCATGTTCTAGAGCTTCAGACACAACGTCGTAAACAAGCCGTGGACGATATAAAGAGGTATTTTATCTTATTTAGTGTTTGGAGCTTCTTGCAAATAATAATACTTTTCTTTAATTAATTGCCAAAGCATCTTAAATGAGTTTCTTTCATTCTCTTAACATCTTTAGTTCATGGTTAATCCTGAATAACATAACTACCTTATATCCTTTCGAGACCGAAGAACATGGGACCCTCGAAAAGTGATCTGGGTCTGGCAGACTGTGTTTGGAAAGATTTTGAGCAAGTTTTAGTGGCCGGAAGGTTTCTATCTCATAAACAAGGAAACATTTATCGGTGGAAACACGTTTATACATTGTATTAGGCATATTGATTTCCTCCTTTGCTGACCTGTATCATATTCTCAACTGTAGCATCACTACCTGCAACAATGCCTTCTTCCAAAAGCATCAATCACTAGATCTAAATTGGTTGTGTTTTCTACATCTGGTGTACTATCTTTATCTAGGCTGGTATTATCTGTGCCTGATTATCTTCCTATTATGATGCCTTGTAAATGTAGTAGAGAGTTTAGCTCAGTGTTTGAATGCCAGCTCAAAGTTTGGCTACCTGCTATGTTCCTAGTTTACATTATTGCCAAGCAGTAAAACCAAAGCCTTTGTAAGTATTTTGAATCATTCAGAACCGTGAGGATATGGAGCGTTTGTTATATTGACTGGCAAGGGTTCATCTTTTTATTAACGTTAGTGATAATCAAATTGTAAATGTGCTGAAACATCTGCTCACTGCTTCTTCCTTAACTTGTCTAGCGGAGAGAAGAGCTGCAGAAACTTCTCATGGAGTCTCTCGGAACCCTAGCTGGGCAGTAGAGCATGGATTTTAGGGTTCATCCACTGCCCACCCTGTTAATTGGATCGCCCTGCTCATGTGGGTGATTTTTCTTCAAAAGGCTCGTAGATTGCAGATTCACCTGGCATCTCAAGAGGGCCTCATCATATGACAAACCATTTCTTTTATTCATTTTCCATTTCGCTAACAGATAGTTTCTGCACTACGTGTGAAATTGTAGTTTAACAACTAAAGAAGCTGCTTTAACAAGTAAAAGATTGCCTTCACTGACTCGAGAAGCATCTAATGAGAGAGTTATTGCTGTAGCTTTTTAAAGTGTTTTTCGTGTTGATATACATCAAAATGATGTTTTTTTTTATTATTTTTTAAAAATTATTTTTAACATTAACATATTAAAATGATCTAAAAATACCAAAATATATTTATTTAAAATAAAAAAAAAATTAGAAACAGCATTTGAAACGCCGTCCTAAATAGGTACTAATTCTTCCACAGTAAGATATTGATGTCAACAACCAATCATATCACCATATCTTCCTCGAGCCACCTTTCATTCCATAAAGAAATATCCCCAGAACCCCATCTATAAACAAATCCATCACGAAGGCTTTCATGAAAGACTTCCCAAGTAAAAGAAGTCGAGCATGTAGACAAGGATTGATTGAACGGGCTAGTATCTTCCAAGTATTTATGTTTGAGGATACCAGCGATCATCAACGAATTAAAAAAAAACGATAAAAAAAATTTAGCTATCATTTTTTTATTTTTTATAGGTTCAAATTAATAACTATATTGAAGAGCCAAAATAATATTTTTAAATAGAAGGGTTGTTCCTATATATTAATCAAAAAAGCCAAAGATTTGTTTAATATATTTCTATGAAAAAAAATAGTTTTGATTAGACTTTTATTATTAATTATTATTAATAAATAGTTCTATCAATATTATATTTATTAAAATAGAATTCGTTTTTCTAAATATATTTTTTCTATTAGAGTAGATATATAAAAAAAAATATTATATCTACACTTTGTTTAAAAAGTCATATCACTAGTTTGGCTTATCTAAATAGCCTTTTCTCCTGGAGATGCTTGAAAGGAAAATAACATTTAGAAAAGCTATTTAGATGTTTTTAAATTATTTATGTTATTATTTACTTTTAGTTAATATTTTTCTTTTTTTAATGCATTTTATTTTTAAAAAATAGTTATTAAATTACATGTGGTAATCTAAACAAGTCTTAATATAAGAATTTAGCAATTTTTAGTTTATCAATCTAAAAGCTTAGTCTTAAAAAATAATTGTGCTCATCAACATTAAGAAAATAGATATGTCCTAGTTTCAAAACATTAAGAACACAAAGTGTCACTACATGCAATGCGAGCAAGTCTCCAAAATTACTATAAAGGGATATATAGTTCTTTAAAGAGACTAATAATCCTAAGATATGCATTGATTTCAAATATTTGAGTAAGGAATTGATTATGTTTAAAAGACGATAGAAATCACCCTAAACTCATTTAACTTATGTCTACCCTATTACTTTCCAAACTTATTCACAACTTATTTATTATCAGGCCATAAATCAAAAGCCTCTCAACTCAATAAATTCTAGTAAAACAATATAAAACTAGTATGTACTAAACCTATATTGCTTCTTGATATCATGAAAAATCCTCATTGACTTATTACTAAACTTGTTTTAAAATTAAACACATAACGCTAGGCCTACATCGGCCCTTAAAAAAACTAATGGACATATTGACCTAATTATTTAAATCCAAGCTTAATCGAAACAGACATTGATTTAATAAAAACTTGTTGAATCCTTACTGAACTTGTTTTGAGGTTAAAAACATTATGTTAGACCTACATTAGTTCCTAGAAACTAGGAGACATGTTGACTTAACTATTGAAATCCAAGTTTAATCTAAACATGACATTCACTTGATGATAACTCATCAACTTATTTTTTTTTAACTCATTTTGAGGTTAAAAGCATTACACTTGGGTTACGTGGATTCCTAAAAACGACAATATACATCAACCTAAATGATAAAACCCAAGCTTAATCAAAACATGACATTAACCTATGAAAACTCGTTAATGTTATTTTTTTAAAAAATATATATATTTACATGCACATGCATGCATAAAATGATGAAAACTCAATTTTACAAATAAAACTAACATTGATATGAAATAAATAAAAAATACACAGGTTAAAATTAACCAACTTCAAAAAATAAATTTTACACACACATGTGTATTTAAAAAAAAAACAATTTTATGAAACAAAGATAATGTGAATGTGAAGTTAAAAGAAATAATTTGAAAGGGCATTAATAGTAACCATAAATGTATGTTTAAATTTTTTAATAGTAACCTACTTTCAAAAATAAGTTTTTAGACGCGCATGCAAACATAAAAAGGAAAATCAAAGCTAATGTGAATAAGAAACCTATAAAAACAAAATAAAAATGCATTGATGAATAGTAGTATAATATGCATTATTTTGTATCTTGAATAGTAAAATTCAAAGAAAGAAAATAAAGGGAAATGGATTGGGTCTTCCTCATGTATAGTTCTAAGCAAGGAGGAAGGGTTGAGACTCCTAATGGTGTGAAGGTTTATATAATGAGATTTTTACTTTCTCCTTCTATTTTCTGTTTTTTCTTCTTTCTTTTTCATCTTTCTGCTTAAATAACCATCATGATCATTTCTCTCTTTACATTCAGGTTTTCTCTCTATTCTTTATTTATTTTTCTTTCTTTCTTTTTCTTTTTTTTACACCTTCTATTTTAACAAACTTTATTATCTCAAGCTCAAACTCTTTTTTTTTCCCTCTCACATTAGGTCTCTTTCTTTCATCTTTACTTTCACTATTACAGATAGAGAAAGATTTCTAGAAACTCTCATAGGTGGATTTATTAGGACCATTGATCCATTAGGAAAAATCCTAGTCCTTGATGTCACTTTTCTCATTGAAAAAAACATGATGGACTAGCTTTTTTAGCTTCTTTGCAGTGGTTTTAGTCATCCTTTCATCATGGAAAAGAGTAGCGATGAGAGAAGGGATGCCATGGAAAGGAATGGGTGTCTTTTTGCTATGTTAAGGAGTGTGGGTGGAAGGATGAAACCATGTCATTTGGTGGGTGCAGTAGGGGAAAAGGAAGAAGATAAGCTAGGCAAAGTTGTCAAAATCATGATTTTTACATGAAATGAAAATAGCTTCTAAACTCAAATTGTAAAATAAGAATCGTACCTGAAATTTTAGCGTACAAAAATCATAAACTCGCAGCTAAAATCGTGGAGATAGAAAAATCATAAGTAAAATATTTTTGAATACAATACAACATAATTATGGTCATAAAACTTTATTAGTTAAGGTTTTATATATAATTTAAAATAATTTAAAAATACATTACAAAATAATTATGCAAATATACGAGAATCAATACAGGAGTATTTGAAATATACTATTTTTTATTTATTTTTAAACGAGGAGAATTTATAAAATACCATTTTTTTTCTATTTTTTAAAACTAGGGGAGAGCACAAACCGAGAGGGAGGCTAGCGCGAGGGACTAGGACAGGGACAGGGAAAGCGACAGGGACATGGCTAGGGGTGGTGGATGGGACAGCTCAACTGGGCATGGGTAATTGGCCAGATTTGTGGGATTGTAAAATCGGACCGATCGAGTTTTGTCCGATTTTAACGGGACCCGATTGTTCTACCCGATTTGAGAAGTTTTGTTGAAGTACGATTTTGCGAGTCAACTCGCGAGTTTAACAACCATGGAGCTAGGCATGCATCAAAAACATCATTACATTATTATATTTTTTTAATATTTTTTTCATGTGAAATGGTTTCATCTCTTAAAGGAGGAAGTTTCTTTTTTTTAAAAAAAAATGTTCCTTCAAGCTTGTAGCTTTTTCCAGTTTAAAATTTCTTTCAATTTTTACGTTCATTTTTATTTTATTTTGTTAAAGCGTGATTATATATATTGCAATTTTTGTTTCTTCTTTGCACAAGAATTTTTATTTTTATTTTTGAGAGGGGATATGGTCTATGATAATAAGAATCAAATCAAAATTACATAATTGTTTTTAAAAGAAGTTCTACGAATAAACATGAAAAACTAAAAAAGCAAATCTCGAAGATTATGATTTTTCAATTGCTCTCTAATTTCTTCTTTTGCCACATATTTGTCAAGTTTTATTTGAGTTAGTGTAAAATTAAAATAAGTTTTGTAATAAGATCGCTGCTATGAATTAGCTTGCTTTGCCATTTCTCTCGAGTGATCTTGACGTGGCCTTGCTAAATGGCCAAGTTGTATGGACACGTGGGATCTGATGATAGCATTGAGGGATTCTGAATTCAAACACCATTGCTCTTACGATGAGAATTTCTGGCTGAATCAAATTTATTTCTTGTCCTCTACTTATTTAATGCCATAAAAGACAGTTGGAGACATGTTAATGAAAATAATGGCAAAGAATGGAGAGGCGTGACTGAATGTTGTTCTTAAAATATGTTTTCTCAGCGGCAGGGTATCTTTCAGGATTTAATAAGTTTTTTCTCAATAAAAAAAATAGCAAAAACAACTTGAACAAAAAAAAGAGTAGCAAATTCACTAGGTAAAAGTATTTCGGGTTATATTTATGATGTATTAGTCATGTTTAATTTATTAAGAAATTAAAAGGGTTATTACAAAAATTTAAAATATAGTTATTAAGATATTAAGTGATTATGACGGTTATAGCTGTTGTAAAAAAAAATAGAAAAGGTTTTAATAAATTTTCAAGTATTTGAAATATGATTTCAGTTCTAATGGTCATCAAAATATTTTAATGACAGAGATAAAAAATTTAGAGAATATAGGTGTTGCCTCGCGTGCATGAGAGCATACTAAAAAACTTTTCTCTTACTCGACTCATTTTTATGTATACAAGCTCACTTTATTTTCTTTATTGATCAGTATCTCATCTCAAGTTTTATTATATAAACACTTAAAGAAAATCTTATTTTTCAATATATGATAGTAAATCATATATATATATATAATCAAAAAGGTAATTATGTTTGACTTTTGAAATAGATTTTAATATAACTTTTACAAATCTTCATAGCTAGATATGGCTTCGAGTCGCTTCTTTCAACACTGCTAGCTTTCTCCTCTGATGAAGATACCTCCGGCAACGCCAAACTGCAAACGAATATCTCATTATTTATTGATGAAAATTTGTTAGCAGAAAGAAAGATTGATGAGGTTGGTTGTTGCATGTCGCCACCGAGAAATAAATGGAGAGATCTTTTATACCTAAAATATTGAATGAGGATGGTACAGCAGCAAGCAGCCCTGACTTTACTGGCAGCCTCATTCAATTCAAAAAGCTCTCACACCACCCAGCAATAAACCCTGGGTCAGCAAGTTCGTTGAGCTGTGTTAATGGTGTTCTTCTCCTGCACATACCAAGAAAAAAAGAAGAAGAAGCACGACCACATGCAGCTTGTTGCTGCCAGCATTGCTTGTGTAACCCACTTGCAGTTTTAACCAGTCCACACAATCATAATTTGTATTAAAAAATCATCTCACCTAGACTTTTAAGTTTTTATATGAAGTTCTCGAATATGATTTATATTATTCTCTAAGATGTTATTTCAAGTGAAAACTCTTTGTGCTTAAGGCTTGCACAGAAATTTTTGAATGAAAGTGGTTTGATTCGAACCTATAATCGTTAGGTCAACAAGACTCTGATATCATATTAAGAAACCATATCTTCTAAATATTTAAGCTGTTAGATAAAGGTTCATAATATAATTTATATTATTCTCTATCAATTTGATCCATGCATGGTCTTCACAGCTCAATTGTTGTGAGGTGCAGATAAGCTGGATAACAAATGGAGGAAGAGGAGCAACCCAGAAGAAAAACACCATTTTTTTTCTGGTGGATCATAAAACCTATGCTCCTGATATGCAGCATAGAGCATCCATAAATTATTTTCATTTGCGTTGAGTTTCAACAGTCATATTTCCGGGCAGTTGAAACTTTTTAGCCCAATAAATTTGGCGAACACCTTTTCTCTTTAATTGCTGTGCATGTGAAAAGTATATATTTGTCTTGTTGTGTGGTCCGGTTGTAAGAGAAAATGAAATTTTCATCAAATTAAAGCATGCACATAATACTATGGACTTACTGTTTATTTATATATTTTCATTTGGTCCTTAAAGTTTTATTTTAGACGACCTCTTTCTAATTGAAGGTCAATTGTTTATTGTAGATGAGTATTGTATACACACACACACACACACATAATACTATGGATTTACTGTTTATTTTTAATATTTTATTTGGTTCTCCAAGTTTTATTTTAGGTAATTTGTTTCTAATTGAAGGTCTATTGTTTTTATTTATTTATTAGGCAACGGTGAGATTGGAAGAAGAGGGACTAGAATAAAAAATATTTTAGAAGAAAAAAAAAATATTTTTTGATAATTTTTCTAACATGTGCAATATTGTATAGTATTTTCTTCCTTTTATTTTATTCATAAAAACTTGGCAAGGCCTGCTATATATAGCATGGTTATGGAGGAGGTACCTTTGAAAAATCTTTCTAATCTTCAAGCATTGCTTCGCTGTTGCATCAATAAGCACCGAAATGGATGCGCATGGTTATGGAGGAGGTACCTATGCAGCCCTAAACGGGAAGATCTACGGCAATGGTACTGAAACCCTGGTCCTGGCTCATGGTTATGGTACAGACCAGAGTGTTTGGCACTACCTCGTACCTTATCTTGCTTGTTGCTTTAAGGTGGTGGTTTTCGACCTGGTTTTCTCCGCAAATGTCAGCCCCGACCTTTATAATCCAAAGAAATACTCGAGTTTCAATGGGTACGCAAGTGATCTGGTGAACCTTCTCGACGAACTGAATGTGAACAAGACAATCTTCGTAGGCCATTCCATGTCTGCCATGATTGGATGTATTGCTTCAATTAAGCGGCCCGAACTCTTCAAGCACCTCATTTTACTCGGTGGCTCTCCAAGGTGTCTTCTCTTTTCACCGGAGCTATAACTTCTTTCAACCAAAATCTTTTGTTCTTCATAACCTGAACTGTGATTTTGCCAATTTGTAGGTACCTTGATGCGAAAGGATACAATGGGGGCTTTACGAGATCGGAGATCAACGCTCTGTTTAAGCAGATGGATCGGAATTATACGAGCTGGGTTCAAGCTTTTGCTCCAGCAGCTGTCGGGATGAACAACACACCAGCAACAACTGAGTTCAAGAACAGCCTGTGGAGAATGAAACCCGAGATTGCGCTCAGTGTGGCCAGAGCTGTGTTTCTAAGTGATTGGAGAAGCATTCTTCCAAAAGTTTTAGTGCCTTGCACTATAATCCAGTCCAAAAGAGATCCCATTGTTCCAAACTCCGTGGCCTATTACATGAAGAGAAATCTTCACGGCCATGCCAGGGTTGAAATACTGGACACTCGAGGCCATTTTCCTCAGC
Organism: Salix koriyanagi; assembly: GCA_029228605.1. Taxonomy (NCBI): domain Eukaryota; kingdom Viridiplantae; phylum Streptophyta; class Magnoliopsida; order Malpighiales; family Salicaceae; genus Salix; species Salix koriyanagi. Next base: position 27,373,655 of record CM055342.1, read on the forward strand.
TTACGGCGTACAATTTGCTACTGAAAGTTCTGAAAAGATTTCTTGTGATTAGCTAGCTGGTAACTCTGGTTTTGCAGGGAATAAAAAGCAGCTTTCGAGGTTTGTTTTCTGAAAAAATTGCTAGGAATTTACAGTTGAGTATTCCCACTTCTCTGTAAGCCTTCTGGTGGCAGCCAAAATGGGTTCTTTTTGGCTCTCCTCTTTGCGATTTTACCTCCATTAATAGAAGCTGCTTGCCATATGGCCTATATTTTTCAGGTGCAAGCTATCCAACAAAAGCAAAATGATAAAATTAAACAAAAAACAGGAAAATCAAGAGAATATATGCTACTAATTGGAAATATTTGCCCCCATCTGTTTTACATTACTTGATTTAACTCCTCTTAACAGATACAAAGTAGCCCGTGCAAAAAAAGGGTTAGATCCCCGCATAAGTGTATTGTTGTAGCCGAAATAATTTCAATCACTATAGCGAAGCACCCTTCATTAAAAACCAATCTGGACATCAATGCCATCTACACTGCCATCTGCAACACCATTGCCTCATGTTAGATTCAATTTTAGCTGCATACAACCTGTGTGACCTCTTTTTTTCCATCAAAATAGCTGCAAAACTGGACCACCTATTCGGTAGCATCTTTGGAATATACTAAAAGACCAATTAACTGAACCCAGTGCATGCTGGGATGAAATTGGAACTGAGGCTGAAAACAAGAGTCAATCAGGCCAGGGTATTCTGAACATATTCCATAGCCTTCTGTTTCACAGACTCAATCTGCTTTTCATCACCAAGAGGCTTCTCAAACTCCAGATATTTCTTGAATAAAAACTGCAAATCCAGACAAGGAAGCATACATGAATGAGGACCAGCACGAAAGGAAAACATTTATGCAAAATGGAGTCCATCAACTGCGAATAACACATACTTTCATCTTTTTAGGCGGAAGACTCAGGCTAATTGCCCTCTCAAAAAGTGCACGAATCACATCCACATCTCCAAGTTTAATTTCCTGTCAATTTGACACCAGGATGTAAGGTATGTACAGTGAAATAATTTCGTTAATTAAGATATAAAAATCAAAATGATGAGGAGCCTATTTGACAACAGTCAGAATTCAAATCCAGGATACCCTAGTTACTTCCAAACATTCAGAATTCAAATCCTGGATACCCTAGTGTCGGTAGGGAACTGCTCGATATATGTATCCAGTCCAGCATTTTATCACCAGAAAGATGTAGTAGAAGTCTTATCTATGGCTTTTACCTAATGACTAAATTTCATTCTAATATTTGAAAATAACTAAACAATCTTACCTGATCAAGATAAACACTCCATAAGTCTGTTCTCTTTGGGTATTCTCTCAAAATTTCTTCAAAAAGGGTTCTCCCTCTATCAGCAACCCCGCATTTGAACTCACGGATAGCTGTCTGCGAGATGAACTTGATATGCTTATGGCGAGGAAGGCATAAAAGAGCACGTTGCACAACAGACTGAACCCCATCTTGCTTTTGCTTCAGAAGCCACTTCACCCGTTTCAACCAAAACTAGAATTTCCATAGCTTAAATGTTCAACAAAGAGCCAGGATAGAATCTCAAAATAAAAAAATAAAAAAAAGGTATGATTCATAAAAGCATAAAATATACCTTGCATGAATGCTTGAACTTCTTGGCCATTTTGTCAAGAAGCTCCTCAGCTAATTTATTCTGATTAGTCTTTGTATACATTTTCAAGAGTGCCAGATGGACCTTCTTGGGATCACAATATTGCAATGCTCTCTGAAATACTTTCTTAACAGCATCCTGAAGAGAAACTCCAAGTTGTCAAACTTAAAGAGGTATATATAATAAAAATAGCATGAGAAAATTAAACTCTCTTGAATACCTCTGGAGGATTTCCATATTCATTTTCCAAGTTGAAGTAAGCCACCCAAATGTTTAGCTTCTCATCCTCTTCTCGAAAATTAATTGTATTCAAAGCCCTTTAAGAAGCAAGAAGGCATCACGAAAGTTAACTTCCATTTCATATGAGAGCAATAACAATATCCTACACCATCATATTCACTACAACTTTGTTTTCTATTAAACTCCAGTTTCTCACTGCCTGTAAATACTGGAAACCTTTCCTTATTCATTAAAAGACTACAGAAAATTAAAATCAAGTTAAAGCACAGAAGGGAAGTCTGCATCTGCTTTTTCAGCAATACCTTTCAGCAATAGAACGAGCCTTCTCAATATCAGCCAAAGAGAGCATGAAGCGCATGTATGCTATCCAAAGAAAACTGTTATTGGGAGAGCTTCGAATCACCATCTCAAATTCATCAGCAGTCCTCGGTTCATCTCCCTCTAGTCGTCTGTCTTCAGCAGCAGTAATTTCTTGCTCACTGCACAGATGGTTTCAATAATAATGACAAATCTGAGCAGAAGAAAATGATAAACATCCAGCCAACTAGCAGGAAATGAACTATCGTGTCAGTTAAATGGACCTCAATTTCTTTGATTTCTTCTTTTCTTGTTTCTTCTTGTTAACCATAGTGTCTGCCTCATCAAGATGCCCTTGGTTTTGAAAAAGAACATCAACTGGGTGAGAGTGCTCCATGTCATCAAGTGTGACCTCAAGTGGAGGAATTGAGGTCCTGGATTCTGCTTGGGCAAGAATTGAACGTTCATTCTGGCATTCAACATCAATGTTATGGATACCAAGCAAACTGCTCTCCGAAAATATTTTTATTTGAGCATTGCTGCCATCGTTAGAGTCATTTTCACTCATCTCTTCATCAGATTCTTCTTTTGGAGAGTCCATTTCATCCTGAACATCTAAGTTCTTCATTCCAAGAGATATTCGGCGCCTTTCCTCATCCACCTGAGGAAAGTAGTATATGGACAGTAGAATGTCAGCAGAGAAAAATCCATTCCAAAAAGAATAAAAAAGGATTTGCTTAATAAGACAGTTTTTTTTTGTTACACAATTTATAAAAAGAGGTTGGAACTCTGTAGCAAAGTTGCATGATATAACTGGAAAGGAAACTTTTTATATCAGTCATATGTGAAATATTATTAATACTGATTCAGTAATTACATGTCTAGCTACAATATAATTAACAAAAAACCCAATTATTTCTCAACAATTTCTATTACAAGAAAAGGGAAATCTACCTTCAAAATCTTTGCTGTAACCTTCTCCCCAGCTCTATATTTCGATTCAATGTTGCCAATATGATCACCCAAAAGCTGTGACATATGACACAATCCAACCTATGCAAACAAATATAATAAAATTAAAATCATAAGCATATAAGGCCAGAGATCATACACAGAAATGAAAGCATAATAGTTGGCTTAAAAAGAAGCTTGTTTTTCTTAAAAACAAAATAAGATACTTGCAAGCACACAATATATAGTTGAAGATACAAGATGGATCAGATGCTATTAGAAATTTAAATCCATTTATTGGACCACCATATAAGAAATTTTGAAATGGGTTAGTCCTTACCAAATTTGTGTGGTCAATTACAATGAATAATCCCATATGATTCCACCCGTTTAATCCTGCCAGAAATTATTTCCCCCACGTGTAGGTGACTCAGATCACTGTTTTCAGATTTTGACCCATTGCTTGTGCTCGATTTCAAGGTAACTTCAATTCGCTTTGATAGATGCTCCACAGATAGTACCCTGCAATCAAACCTCTTATTACATTTCCTCACATACAATCCATCATAAAATATCACATTTTTTCAGCCTACAAAAAATAGGAAGAAGAAGAAATACTTACCGGCCTGTTACAAGTTTCCCGATGGGGAATTCTTTTACAGGATCATCAATAAATCCATCAGACAGATTTGAAATGAGAATTTTTGCATCAAGTTTCCTTGAAAGTGAAATGAAACATCCTTTTGATGAAACATTCTTAACATAACCCTGCCAGATTTAGCAAATGGATTAAACAAACACGATACCAAGCAATATGCCCAAGATGAACTCACTGGACAAAAATGAAAAGCAATGAAGAGACTGGATAAGGTAAAACATAATACAAGAACATATTAAGAAGTGGAACCTATCTCTTACCTGCACAACCATGCCACGTTGTAGATCCTCAATCTTATCCACACGTTTGCTAGGGGCATCCCTGTAAAGAATGTAGCCATTAAAACAGGAGATTGCAGAGAAGACTGGAATAGGAGCTTATTTAGAAATCTAAAACCCCATGCAAGAAATCACAAAGGCAATTCTTCTGCATGTTTAGGAATGCAAGTGAATTTAAACTGAACTTTTTGTTTCGTGGTGTTACAAAAATTGTCATGCTTTCATTTGTCCCAGGTTCCAGTTACCGAAATTTCAGCGACTAGAGTATTGACTGTTGAAACCTACGAGCATGAGAAATGGCTGAACTTAAATGCAGGCTTCTGGCTGAGCAGGGTTGAGGTATGCACTTGATTCAACTTTAAACTAAAGGAAACAAGGATAGAATACTAATTGTAGAATTATTTGTGTACTAATTGTAGCAGCATCACAAAGCTTTTCAGCTTCAATCAAAGTCAATATTATTGCATAGTATTTTTCTCTGTTAAAATCAACCAAAGTGGCCTATCAAATAAAGAGCCTAGCTGGAAAAAATTATTCCTAGTTTCCTAGTGATGCATACAAAGATGGATCCATTGTTTCTAAATAGACTATCCACTGAGGAATAAAAGTACTGAGTTCATCGCTTCATTTTCATTAAGTGAAAGGAACCTCAACACCTAGACAAGCCAGAATGTATTACAAAATAGTTTAGAAGCCCCCTCCTAACCAGTTGTTCAATAATGATACTAACAAGATGAGAGCAAATTAGGAAGTCATAAAGCTACGAGACTTACTGATTATTCGAGTACTCTGCTGAATTTTGATGAAGCGTGCCATTTAAAGATAAATGTAATGACAGATCGATGTGAATGGTACCCTTGACTGGATGGCTTATCTCTAGGACCTTGGATTTGACAAATTGCCCTTCTTTGTATGCAGACAATGGGTCAGGAACCAATGACTCTTGAAGTTCAGTAAAATGAACCCTGCCATGTATATGAGGACCAAGTTGCACCAGCAATCCACCAACACCTGGAAGTATCTTGGAAATCCTACCACCTACAACAGCTCCTTTGCGAATATGAGCAGTAACATTGTCCCAGGGATCATTACTCTGGAGGTCATCCATAATCAGAGCTCCCCCATCAACAAGAGTTTGAGAGGCAGCAAATGGATGGAGCACCAACCGTAGTGATGCTTTCTCCTTGTTATAGTTCAAAACATGACCAGTCACGGCCTTCCCAACATAGAATCGTTTTTGGAATTCTTTAAGCTCACTAGGTTCACAGGCACTGTCAAGAACAAAAAGCTTTGCCTTCAAATGTCGAGATATTGTTAACCAGGCCCAATCACCGTCCACTTTATATACATAACCAGAGACACATTGCCCAGATGAAAACTCATATTGCTCAGGCACAAGCTTATCCTCTATCATGCATGAATCTGCAATGCAATTGGATTTCGGATCCATGAGCGGTGAGCAGGTTTGATAACAAACAGAGCACTAAAACACAGCTAATGCTACGGCTATTTTCCAAAGCACTACTGCTTAAAAAAAGGTCTTAGCCAGCAACGCAGACAATTCTAAACAATAGATATAAACAAATCATTCACCCAACAAAAATTCCAAGCTATAGAAAGTAGTATGACCAAGAAAAAAGCGGTGATGGAATAAAAAAGAAACGAATGATGCGAGGTTAGAACAATATGATTTGGGCAGACAAAGATGGTTTCCTTGAAACTGATTGAAGTCCTCCCTGAAAAGTCCATGGATATCAAAGCCTCACAGATACTCTATTCAAGAGTAATCAGCATCATAGTGTTGATGTTTGAATAGAAGTCACAAGGTATTGAAATTCAATAAAACCGAGCAGATGGAATCAGCAGTCAAGGGATTCTTGATACGATTGAGAAAAAGGATGGGATCCGAAGGCATCCAGAAATGGTTCAGCTATGACTATTAATAGCTTTAACACATCTTTTCACATGATAAACTGGAATGGTGTGCTAAATTATATAGAGAGAGAGAGAGGGAGGGGGAGAGACATGACTAAAGTGATTTTGTTTAAAGTTTGACACAAGGTAAGAAATGCTTTGTTACACAGAGCTGCAAGATTTTAAAATGCATCTTTAGAATGCTGTAGCTAATATGATCAAATTTAGACAATTTGAGTAGTAAAATAGAATCAGCAGTCAGAGATTACTGCAGCCCACTAGTCAAGAAAATGATACCAATGAGCTTGTAGCTCAAGTGGCATCCATGCCCCCTGCCTCAGTAAGAGGTCTTGGATTTGGGCCTTTCCTCAAAAATATGACAAAACAAACACATTGCATCCTATAGTACGTTTCAATACAAGGGACAATGCACACATAATACTACAGAAAGTCAGCCTTGACATTAGAACTGCCAAGCAGTGAAAATCCAATATGCCTTAAAGCTTATTCAATATCAAGATTTTACTTAAAAGTTCATTATTGGATTATACTATACCCGCCTTCTCCCATCACAGCTTCATCTTAGTGCAAGCCAGTGGCAAGCTAAAAGGAGACCAGCTTAAGAAAAATCCAGAAATCACTCTACCTTCAAGCATTTTTGGTTTGATAGACAAATCCCACATCTGACTTTTTTTATTATCTGACCGACCAGCCTTAGCAATAATCCTCGCAGACACTGTTTGGCCAACTCTGAAATTACTAAGTGGATTCTCCAAAAGACAAGTATCATTGACCTGTCCATGAGATGGAGAAAAAGCAAAGCAAATTAAAATTTTACCGCTAATTAGAGAACCAGAACAAGCTGCAGGTGAAGGTTGCCCAAATTAAAAATGTTGAATCAAATTATTCAGAGCATTCACCTCCGTTATATGAATCCTTCCACGGAAACCAATACCAAATTTCAATCTCATTTCAAGAGGCTTGATTTCAGTAATCTGAAAAACAATATCAAATGAATAAAATATATATTAAGGCCTACAGAATCAGCAGAAGTACAAATATTAACAGATCATGCACTATAAGTCATGTGTGAGTCAGTCTTATAGTTGAAATACCTCTGCCTGAATCAGGGATCCAACATTATAGCTAGATTTCCTCTTGGCCTTCTTTGAACTGGATGTCTCAGTCACCTCACTAATAGATTTCAGAAGCAAAAGCAATCTCCCTGCAGTAGAAGGGATTGGAAGAGCCATAACAGTGGCACTAACGCTGCATCACATAAGCCACAACAGATCATGACATTTAAACAAAGCAATCATAATACTTCTGTGGACTCTAAACTAGAAAATAACTGCAAATGTTGAATCTTATAGGCAATGGCCAAGTTTTGAAGACTATTTGCCACCTAAATAAGTTTTAGAAAATTTGGAAACTGGAGATTCATATACACTTGTCAAGCTTTACAAAAAATTATTAAGACTTCCCACCAAATCAAATACCCAAACTTCTAAGAAAAAGAAAAATGATGAGAGGCACGTACTGTAAAGTATTAATCATCAAAATCTTACATACCTTTGTCCAATCTGAAATTGTTTCTGAGAAATCTTTTGTGTATTATAGTCTGTTACCGACGCATAACCTATGGCATAGTTATGCTCTGGAATTGACAGAACCTGTTATCAGTGGAATACAATAAGTAGAAATAAAAATATTACTGACCACAATATATCATCAGATTTAACAGTACTTGCCAAGTAATTTTCTTTCACAATCTCAACAACTGCATTTACTGTTTGGTGCACCTCCAAGTCCTTAGACATCTCTCCTTTTCGTTTCTAAAATCAGGAATATTTTGTATTAGTCCCAAACATGACAAAAACAAAAAATAAGCGGTCTGGAAGGAAAGAAACGAGTATATATGTCTTAACCAACCACAAATGGAAATGCAAAGGAAATGACATGAAGGCTTATTCTTTAAACTTCTTTAGTACATATTAGGGCTTGCAAAGAAATGGAACCAGAAAGAAACTTGAAGCAGGACTCAACCTTCTTGTGAGTTAGGCTGTTAAAACTCTTGTCTCTTGATTTATCCAAAAACTCAAGCTTTAGAGATAAATCAACAAGGCGTTCTGTCTTGGCAACATCAAGAACAGCAGCTCGAACGATTGCACCTGCTTCCACCATTGCTCCACCTACTGGAATGATTAGAATGAATAAAGGATTAGTAGTTTGTATATATTAACAACGCAAACACACATCAAGAAAATCATTCACATGGTAATGAAAAGTAATAAATAACTTACACTGATGATGTGTAATGAAACCAAAAACATCATTATGTTTTTCAAAACTGACAACAACACCAAATTCTTTTGACTCCTGAATTTTTCCCTCGACGGTGCTGCCAATATTGAATCCTTCAACCCACTTTAAGTCACGACCTTTAGAGTCTGAAGATTGCAGATCAGCAATCTGGGGTGGGGGGTAAGATTTAGACAAACACGCAGCATGTGAAATATAATATGTATTTGCATGGGAAATCAGAGGTTAACAGGATCCTACAGCAAAATAATATTGTCTTTCAAACTAAAAGGAAGGAAAAACAATAAACTAAACATAGCACAATTAATGTACCTTGTTCTCTGAGAGAAAGTATTCTTGAAGAAAGGATGCATCTGTAGATGAGCAGCATGACTGCTTCAGAGACACTGTTATTCTGCTTGTTTCATTGTTAACCTGGAAAGAGCCATAAATAAATAATAAATAAATACTCCATTGACAACAATCTGAGAAATTTTAGCCTCGGATAGTTCACCAACATCAATTATATTACTACGAACAGATTGTCCAACATAAAAGGCTTCTGAAAGCTGAGATCTCTGATCATCCATTGCCTGAAATCAAGTAAAAGAGAATTAATAAAGAGAACAGAAACATAATAAAAGGGAAGAGATTAGACTTTCTCACAAGGAAGTAAAACACACTCAAGCATTCCAGTTACTTTGAGTATCAGACAAAGAGACTCTTTTGAAGGCCCCATGAGCTGGAGATGAGAAAGAAGCTCAAAGAACATTCTATCCCATAAAATTTCCCATAAAAGATAAAAAAAGTAGACTTCTGTTCCTTCCAGGTAACCCACATAACTGCAAATAAATTATGATTCTAGAGGATCCAGCAATCCTTGCTCTCCCAAAACTATTCTAAAACCATCCTTAGACAACAATCTTAGAAGTCAGATATAGAGAGTTTACCTTGCTTCTAGGGGAGAAAGCAGTCAAATTCCCAAGAAAGCGAACAAAGCAGCCAGTTTCAATCAAGTTACAGATGTACCCCTGGTTTGCAACAACAACTTCAGATGCATGAACAAGCAGGAACAACTAACTATACTTCTGAAAAGCACGTCAAAATTCAAACCACATCACACCTCCAAGAGCACTCCTAAAAGAAATATTTATAAAACTGATCATGCAAGTAGGATGCAAGACATACTTACATGGACTATTGACTGAGGATGAATCTGGCTTAGATCCGAAGGAAGCTGAGAAGCAGACTTGATAAGAGAATATTTTGCAGTGAGGACCAAATTGTTGCTCTCAATATCTACAGCAACACATAAATTCAAGGTAATCGATTTCTAGTTTATAGTTAATGTTAAAAAATTTGAATACTGCTTTGACAAGATATATGATAGGCCAGATTCTCATCATGTCAGAACACCCAAAAATGCGACAAGATTTGGTCCAATAGGGTGGCAAAGCTACAAATTTTAAGAGTATGACCCTTTTCGTGTTACATAGGTTTCCAAACTCTAAAATGTAACTTCAAGCAGTAACCTGCTTATTTTGCTAGGGTATTAGCTTCACATCACTTATCTTCTAATGAGCCTCTTTTTATTACTAAGAAAGCATGTGCAATTTGAGAGTATCTTAAATAAATATTGTTCTTTTAGACTACATAAAATAATGAGAGAATGTCTTCTAAAGAACCTCTGGTTTTTACTGAAAAAGCATGTGCAGTCAGAGTATCTTAAATGAACCTTTCCCTTTTAGAATACATAAAATAAAATGATCAGGAAGAAACAGTTTACAGAGAACTTGTAAGAAAATTCAAATAGAACAGCTAAAAAAATACCTAGGACCAGAAGTTGATCAAACTTGTATCCAGGCTTCAAGACTGACTTCATCAAGGCAGCATGTTCTGCATAATTGAAGACCAAACAAGGGTATAATTGAAAAACATGAAATGTTATTTTTGCAATGTACACAAGGCAAAGATCAATACCATGGTGATCTGTCAAATGTTCAGTAGCAATTGTCCCCTTCATGTAGTCTTTTGCATTAACATAAACTGTTACTAAAGACGGGGTAACCTTATCAATAACTCCAGTAACCACACTACCCATCTTGATGCCATCTTCTTCAGAAAACCTGTAATTTTGAATTGTTATACTTGAGTAATTTTGCAGAAAGACTAGTATATTATTTGTTAAGAGATTCAAACAGGCATTGAAAATGATATGCTATCTTCCATTGCCAATTTACTTGTATCATTTTACTCAAGGATCATGGGGTATGGAATAACGATTTAAAACTAATTCAGTAGTCTTTTTAATTGCTTTGTGAAATGAAAATCAATTCATAAGTTGTTCTTGCAAGGCAAAGTGAAAACCGTATCAAATAAGCGGACAATATTGGACCTGGATACTATCAATCAGTCAAATATGAAACAACAAATTTGTGGTTAACCCTAGAGCTTCCTTAAAGCCCCATTTATTAGTCAACTGAGGCACAATACTAAATGCAGTTGAAATAATGAAGCAGATACTTCATAATGACTTTAATTTTGACTCGGAATAATAGAAAAGATGAATCAACTAGCAAACCTTAGAGGCTTCATTATGAAACTAAGATTGATCCTGTGTGAAGCAGCAATAGAACTTGTTACTCTGCATTTGACAACCTGCCCAACTTGATACATTGAAATTGCATCACTTCCTGGTTCTAAACCAAGCTCAGACCTGCTTTAAAATGAAGCACCAGCAAACAGTATTTTTTACCATCAAACCAAAACACAATGCAATCCTAGCCATAGAATTCAAATAGACCAACAAGGTCATTCACTATATTTGAAGCAGAAGGCATTAAAGTCCCACAGAAGAGATCCAAGAAAACAAGAAGGGCAAAAGAAATCCCAAAAATGATCAAACAGGTCTTCAGTACATAAGAAAAGAGTACACAGCATTTGCAATGGATTAATTAAAAAAAGACAAGCAAAAGCTATGACTATCCAATTCCAATTTGAAATATTCTTTTAGCTCACAACCTGATCCTCAAGCCCTATAGAACCATCATTGATAAACATTGATACATCACTGAAGCAGAGTATCAGTCAAACTATTGTCTCTATCTTAATCCTCGTTTCAGCTAAACTACCATTTCTAGAAGTTCCTTATTTGTCAAAAACTTCACAGATATTGTATAAGTTATCATCTCATTAAAGCATTCAATTCAAAGTGAAATCAATCCAAACCTCTTCTGCAAGAAACATATTCAACATTCAAACCTTTTGTCCTGGTTGTTTCTTGGACATCCTCGCTGATAATCCTACTTGTTTAAAAACTCTAAATTTTATCTTTACATAGCCTAAAACATCTAGATTCTTAAATTATCCTTTCCAGGTTGATTGAATAAATTCTGATAAAAAACAACACCAGCAAATACAGGATACTGAAGGAATTAAACAATAAACAAACTATAGAAAGCAATTCAACTGAAAGTGTTGTTCTCATGTAGGCAAGATCAAGAAGATAATAATAAAAAAATACAATCTTGAGTTTTAAATACTAGCCTGGGGGCAAATCCCTGGACTCCATTGTAAAAATGGACAAAGCATCCAGGCTTTTCAATCTTTGTTATCCAGCCATGTGTTATTAGTCCATCAGTTGCATCAGAATAAGAACTAAGAATTGGAAGTTTAGATTTGACCTGTCAAACCATAAGCCAACAATTTGTCCATCAGAGGATTAACTACATAAATTATTGAAAAATCGAAAATGCAACTATTCACAATAGATAGCTATGAAGCATGTGAAACATCAAACATGGTAGCAAAGACAGCATGTGGTATGCATATGAAAACTGACACAAGGAGTCACAAGACCACTGCAGTGAGAAAGACAACCCATGACAATAATATATTTGGGCACTCTTGAAAGTGCTGCACATTGATGAAAAATAAGTTTCAAGTCATATAAACATACAAGAGTTTTCTTGTGTGTCACAGTTATTCTCTTGGACTTGCAACCCAGCACACGGAAAAACAGTTCAGCTCCAACCTGCATAATAACACAGGTCAACTATAAGTTAATATCATGAACCAACAAACAATGGACAAGATGGTTCATGTCTAATCTAAGATACAGTTCACAAAAACATCTTGTAAGGCATATCTAGTTAAGAGTGTGACCTTGAATTTTTTCCGAGGTTTCACAATTTCAAATTCAGACATATGTCGAAGAGGACAAAGCGCCTTCACTCCACCAGGAAATTGCACAATAGCCCCAAAGCTGTCAACAGCTATGATTTTAGCCCTTGTTACCATTCCTGGCTTCACATCAGAGTGGGTGAAAACAGATCCTTCAAAAGCACTGGCCTGCATGATACAAAAATGATAGATGAATGTTCTCACATCATTTAAGGCAACCTTTATTTGAGCAGTAACAAATATAGTCATATAGAAGATACAAAAAGCTAGAGGCCTTTCTATGCAATATCACAAATGCACTTTGTTAAAACAGAACTGCAACTATCTTCAATGCAAATAGAAAGTGACCCAATTTACTTCCAGGAAAAATATACTATAACAGTGCAAGTCATACATTCATTTCATTTGAAAAACCATAGTACAGCTTTATGAAATAGAAGAATAAGATGAAAAACCATAGGCTACCTTCAAAATCCCCGTGGCAAGCCCTTCCAAATGCCTATACCCAAGGATTCGAACACGAACACTACTTCCTTCCTTAAACTTATTCTCAAGCTTCCGTACCTCATCTTCAGCCACATCAGATACCTGTATCAACATAATTTTAATGTGTCTACCACCAAGAAGAACTTAAGGATAAATAAAAAATATGAATTTATTTATTACAAAAGAGTAGTGACATAGAATATGTGAATGGACACATAAAGAACATACATTAACAAATGTAGGAGTTGGTAGCGGAGTAGATGGGATTTCAAGCAGAAGGCCCATGCCTCGATCTACCCTGACTACTTTTGCATTGTCATGAATATCTCCAACTTTAACACACTGCATTAAACCAAAAATTAGATCTAGAAGGAGAAAGGCAGCAATCAGATGAAACCTAGACAGTAAACAATGAGCTAATTTATATGGTTGTGACTTCTTGAAGGATGAGTATTATAGTACCAAGTAGACCAATTGAGCATGATTGCATGTACCACTATTAACAAGAGAAGCTCCACTTTGAAATCAAGATAATATTAAGTACAAAAATGAATTATCATGCCCAGCCTTCAAGTCAGTGATTTTCAACTTTATTGCTTTATCAACGAAACCAGGAAGGTAAATGTTGATTCCGCAAACCAAAAGTACACAAGGCAAGCCTATAATATAACTTGTAAAAGCCCTAGCATTGCAAAGCCCAAATATGATTCAGTGCTTTGATCTATTATATTTGGTTCACATGCCTTGAAGTGAACCCCTATTTCTGGATCCCAGCTCACTCAGTCCCAAAAATGGTTGAAGAGTGCAGCAAACAATAAACAAAGAGTTTGAATAAACAGTAGTTTTTGATATGTAATCTCAAATTCAAAAACCATGTGCAAAAATAAATTATCATGCGTCCAAAAAGACTTACAGATGGTGGTGAACTGTTGTGAACAAGATGTTGATTGAGAGTCAAACCAACAGCTCTTGTTGAGGGATCGATAAATAATATACGAGCATTGACCTAAACCAAAATAATAGCACTGTAAATTAACAAAAACAAACAGATAAAAGCAACAGTGGTAGTGTGACAGAAACATTGTTGGTTAACATGCAGATACAAATTAGAGCTGCAAAACCATGCACATTATGTTGAAATACAAGAAGAAGAAGAAACAACTTGACGACAACCATAATACTATTCATGCAAAGCAACAAATCAATAAACTATGGGAAATGCACTCTTGGGTGCTGAGCATTGGATGACTCAAAGCATGAAGGCAATGCAAAAGGAAGTTAATGCTGAACTTGCGTGCTGAACAAAAGCACTGACAGATTGAGCAAGAAGTCAATACTGTGAATATCAACAGAACAAAAGGTGTCCAGATCAGTTGAAGGATGACTTTAAATACACACCTTTTTATTCTTGGCATAATCAACCTTCCAATTTGAAGTAGGGAAAGTATTTTTGTAAGTGAAACATATCAACCTGTAAAACAAAAATGAAGTACAAAAAAATATTGGATGTATAGGCAGGAGTAATGCATAAACTAGTGGATTAACTTGGTGGCCATGACTAGTCCTGTCCATCTGTTATAAGAACCTTCATGAATAGACAGCAGCAAACTTACAGTTCCAGTAAAGTATGTAAGGAATGATAACATTATCCCATTTTCAAGGGTCGACTGTACACGGGCATCCACCATCATGCCTGGGATGAGAAGATCAATTGAAATGCCCTTAAGATCCTTAGTCTGCATAAGAGAGTAACAACTAAATATTAAAACAGCACTATAGCCATTGGAAAAAAGAGACAATAGAACCTGAAGGAGATGGGATAACTTTAGCATACCACACATTTAGACACTGTATCTGGGTCAGAGCTCAGATATACAACTTTCCGCGTTTTATCAATCCTTGTAACAACCCCCTGTAAAAATTGCCCCGTTTTCACTTCAGAATCCCTGCTCTCTAAAACAAGAAGAAAAGAAGAATAAGATGTTGCGGTAAAGATTATTAAATAAAGTATGCTTTGTATGGGAAATAGTGGAGCATGAGGCTAATGACTTGCAACCATGTAACATGCTGCAGAGTAACTTAACTTATACTTACCAGCTTTGCAGATTTTTGGCAAAAATCCCATAAAAGATGACAATCCAAAATGCAGAATGAAACCATGATCTTCAATGCTTTTGACATATGCAGTGAGGACCTGTAATCATAGAATGGTGGGCAGATAGGATTACCAATCAATAGAAAACATATAAGCAAACAAGTTAGCACTGTGTCATTAGATCCTTGATACCTTTGACAGATGCAAAACATGATAAGCTACTAATAGAGATAGATGCCAATGATCAATTTGTTCAAATACGATTTTGGTTCAATAATATCTTTCTGGAATATTATAATGTAGTTCAAGCTATCATTTTCTTTTATTTTTCTTTTCCACTTATTTTTGGCTTGAGTAACACCAAAAATAATGACATGATGTCTACTCAAGCAGATTCAAACAAGCAGTCCATGAACTGCAGACACTCCACACTACAAAGCCCTATGCCAAAACAGTTGGGTATTGGTCCGACAAGATGATAATCCTGAGTGGATAGTACCCAAAAGAGATGATGTCATGATGTATACTCAAGCAGATTCAAACAAGGAGTCCATGAACTGCAGACACTCCACACTACAAAGCGCTATGTCATAACGGTTGGTTATTGGTCCAACAAGATAATAATCCTGAGTGGATACTACCCAAAAGAGACTGATTCTGAATCCTAGGATCTTTTCCCATCAAATAGTTTATACTTGAAGCAAATTTACCAAGTAATTGAACCATAGATCATATATATCTATGTTCCCAACACAGACCCAGTTGGAATGAAACCAAAGATAACAATATCTTTTCCATCTTTCCGGTTACAAATTGTTGCTCAAGATCTTTGTTCCAAACACAGACCCAACTAAAAGGGGAATCACTTGTGATGGACAATAGTTAGCAAACAAAAGTTTTTCAAAAGAAAATGTCCTTCCTAGTTTTACCACTCCATATTCAGAGGCTAGTAATTGCAAGTTATGGAAAAAATAAGCACCAGGTCAGCTGCAGGGGGGTAATAAAAATCATTGAGTGGAATGTTTGACTGGATATCAATGTGATTGCTGCATATTTGTGGCAGGAAATTATCTTAGAGAAACATAGTAGGGCTATCCAAGTCACTTCTAAGCTTATATCAATAATTACAAGATATATGAGACTAGGTCATTAGACCTCATTATCCACCCTCATCAACACAGAAATTAAATTAAATCTACACTAAACCAGGCAACCAGGCCTTTGCCACTGCCAATTCAGTTAGCCAAATTGGATTGTTGAAATAGTAACAGTACCGTCCCAGGTATGAGATCAAATATTTAGAAGCCCACCCGGCATCAAGAGAGCAGACAAATCTTAGCATTGCATCTATAAACATGTGATCCACTAAACAAGTATATCAATGGTTGTTCTTTACATATTTCTAAGTAAACTAGTATCCTAAATGAACCTGCTTCGAATCCAGTTTAAGTTAGAAAGCACTCTCATTTTCAAAAATGATATTAATATAGAGCAATGAAAGGTTATCACAGTTCAAGCTAATCATTTAGTTGTCTTACCATCCCTTCCTTAACAGCATCCAATGAGAAGCCACTGTGCAACAATGAAAGGCGCAAAGAAAGCCAAATCTTTCTTTTCTTGTTATCATTCTTATCATCATCCATCTGCAACACAATGCATGAAACCAGCTGCCCTACATGGAATACTCTTGGAAGGCTACCTTCACCGTCCTAGTAAAGAGGAAAATAACAATAACAGAAGATTATTGAATACAAGCATAATAATTCCAGAGCTATGATTAAAAAAAATGTTAATACAAACAATCTTATAATACCTCAGTTTGATCATTCAAAAAAGGATCAACCGCATCCATAGACCGTACTAATCCACGCAATCCTCCGGGAAGACCAATTACAAGGTCCTTCTCATTTACTTCAGCAACAACTCCCAAAAGCTTCATTCCAGGAGAAATGTTCTGTGCACAAATTACACATGAAAAACTTAAACACCACCAAAATATGAACAAAATAACTTGTTTCCCGTTCACAGTGGTTAAATTTTTGGTTTGAATACCTTCATTGTAATCTTATTGGCGAAACGAGGCAGCTTTCCAGTTATTCCATCGCCAAAAAGGGAACCTAGATCATCTCCTGATAATTGACTGTTCTTGTTTTGAAACTTCTTCCCCTTCTTATTCTTCTTATTCAAATATCTCTCCTCCCCCTCGAATTCTTCATCAACTTCTGCTCTAATTTCCTCTCTTTCTCTCTGACTCAACGAACTCTTTCCACCTTAAAAGGCAAGAGGTCGAAAAAATCAGTAAAACAGAAATAGTATCATAGCGATTTATAAAAAAATAAAATCAAAGCTTAATTAATTATTCAATAGTCTCCATTCAAATTCAAGTTCAATTTTTCTCGGGAATGAAGAAGAAAAATCCAGGAGATTGAGAGACATTGTTCGAAAAACCTCGAGGGAAGTCAGGGACGTCATCTTCAAGTTGCAAAGCAATGGACGCATCCTTTACGACGGCGTCGTTTGAAAAACTCTTCTTAATTTTTGTCTGCTTAGCTTTGAATTGCTTCTGTGATGCTTTGTTGAATTTCGGGCCGTCGTTTTGTTTTGGATTCTGTTGTTTTTTCTTCGAAGGAGCTGCCATTTTCCGTTACTTGCGTTAAATAATCAGCAACCCTAGCGGAGAAATAACAAAAAATCCTCTTCTTTTCCTTTTGATTTTTTGAAATTGAGTTGGAACGGAGACGGTGACTGCGAGGAGAATCAGGGTTTTGAAAGGGTTTTTGGATTTCGAAGTGACGATGCTAATTATTACTAAGCCCTAGCAAATAAACCTCCGGGTCGGGTCGGCTTTTGGGTGGTTTTTAATGGGCCGCGGTATGTTAGTTGGTCGACTTTAAGCTAGTGGGCTTTATTCCGTCCAATTTTCAGGTTCAATTTAATGTTTTTTATATATACAATTAAAAAAAACACTTGTGTATACATTCAATTAATAAATTAAAAACTATGTGTGTTAATCAATAATTAAATATATATTGATAATAAATAAAATAAAAAACTCAAGAGTCAAATATAGATCAAGATATTTAATTTTACAGCTCATGTGTTCTACACTGCTGTATTTAACAGCTTTATAAATAAAAATGTAATTTAATTAACTAATGATGAAGATAGATATATATAAAGTTAATTAAATAAAGTAATATAAAAAAATATTATGCAATACTAAACTTATTAAAAATATTATATGAGAATAGATACTTGAAGATATAAACTTTTTTTACATAAAATATATTAAGTGTAAATAAAAAAAATTACAAAATCATTTAATTAAATAAACAAAAAATAATTTCCATCAATGAATGAAAAAAACATCATTAGAAATAATTAAATATGTATTTGAAAAAATCAAGAATCCAGTTGTAAATTAAAATATTTAATTCCACAACAAGGATTATTTATCTGATTATGTTCGGTGATTATATTAACCAGAATTATTTTTTAATTTAATAAAATAATAGTGAAAATAAACACACAAATAAAATTAATGGAATAAAGTTGGAGGAACATGTTGCATTGTTGCATTTATTACAAATATTATAAAAAAAAAACAATTTTACTGTAATAACAAAGAGATTTAGAAACTGTTTGTTTTTTTATTTCTAAAACGTTTTTAAAAGAATTTGAATATAAAAAAAAATGGGTGTTTTAATATATTAATGACACAAATAAATTTATTTAATTTTTAAAATAAATCATCACTACAACAATACTATTGACGGATAAATCCAGGGTGTTCTTCCATGGGCTGAGAGATTTTATTTTTGAGCGATTTAAATCAATGAGCTATGAACTGACCCTAATGAAGCGTCTATGGTAATCCAAGCACTAAGAGAGAAGCAACGCCTGCTATTGACGGCTAGATTTTGGAAGACGGTTGCGGACCTTACAACACTGCGATGCATGCTAACATATGCTATGGAAAGAAGATTCTCGAACCTCGATTTTTTAAAACGGCCCATCATCCTTGATACAGTTTGCTTCCCCTTGTTCCATTCTTTCTCGAGGAAACCTCTGGAAAGAGAAGCAAAACCGACATCGTTTCAGGTACTTTTCTCTTTCTCTCCGCTTCTACCTTCCTTGATCGGTGATATTTTCTCCAATCTTTAACTCTCAATTCTTCAATTAATCTTTCATTTTGTGTTTAGTCTAATTTTGTTATAAATTATGAGAGGAGAGGCCAAGGAAAAGTCTGAAACTTTGGGTTTGTTTTTAATTGTTTTTTTTAAAGGATCGGAGATTTATGAATATTGAAATGTATTGCCTTTTGTGTTTAATTTTAGTGGCTGTAAATTAAGGTTTTTCTTTGCTTGTTGCAGGCAGTGATATTTGTTGAAAATGAGGGGAAGAAGCTACAGTTACAGTCCCTCGCCCCCAAGAGGTTATGGGAGGAGACATAGGAGTCCTAGCCCTAGGGGTCGGCATGGAGGTCGTGGTAGGGATCTTCCTACCAGTCTTCTGGTTCGCAATCTTCGTCTTGATTGCAGGTTAGGCTTTTCTCATTGATTTCCTGCTGTTTGAATTCATGTTCTTGATGTTCATGTAGTCACCTGTTGCTTCACGTTTTGCGCAAATTGGGTTCCGCTTCAATTTTCCGCTGTGAATGTTGTCAACTATATCCATTTTATTAGTGTAATGGTGACCTCGCTTGGGACGAGATGTGTATAAAAATGTATACTGCCTTGAAATTTGCGGTAGATTTGTGCTGGTCAAAATGAAGAGATAGTGGGGCTACTCATCAATTTATGATCATTACAGGGTCTTTGGAATTTATGCCAACAAAATGTGTGAGCGGTTTCCTTTTCTTTTTATTTTTGCAGGCCAGAAGATTTGCGAAGACCATTTGGTCGGTTTGGTCCTCTGAAGGATGTTTACTTGCCCCGAGATTATTATACTGGGTAAGATGAACCTCTTTTTACTCAAGGATGTAGCAGTTTTAAAGAGAACTACATAGTTTGCCCATAAGATATAGCAAATCCAGTAATCATGTCTTTAATTTTGTCACTCTATGTGTTCAATTTTGGTCTGCTTGTCTTTGATCTTCACGAATCTCAAAACTATTCAGTGTGGGATTTTTTCTTATTATGTGCTACTGGTTTATGGGAATTTGGTTGTTTTTATTGAAAGTGGTGAAGATGAGGGAAGGCAAGAATGAAGTAATAAGAGTGAAGGCAAGAAGGAAATAATGGGAGTGTCTTGAAGACATTCAAGTAATAAGAGTACTGTGCATGTTAATGTGCATCAAGGTTGTGGGGAAGGTGGGTTTGAATACGTTCTGAAGAAGTTGAAGTGTTGAAGAATATCAACGCAATTAAAATTTGGCTTCTACAAGGTTAGCAGCCATATGATCATTTCATTTCAATGGCATGAGTGTCGGCAAGTGCTTATCATGATCTTCCACATCAAGCCTGGAGTCTGGATCCTGTCTTTTGGCAGTCAGGACACCTGTTTATTTTTATTTGTTTGGAATCACTTTGCTGTGTTGTCTTTATGTTTTTGGTTGCAGGGAACCTCGTGGCTTTGGATTTGTCCAATATTTAGAACCAGCTGATGCTGCAGATGCTAAGCACCACATGGATGGTGAAATTCTTTTTGGACGAGAACTGACAGTTGTTTTTGCTGAGGAAAATAGGAAGAAGCCTGCAGAAATGAGGGCAAGAGATCGTGTGAGGTAACTCTGGTTATTTAAACTCAGTCTGCATTCATTGAATATTGATGCATTGTGAGGAAAATTGGATTTGAACCTTCTTTTCATCCAGACTGATACAAGAGAGTTTTTTTTTAAAAAAAAAAATCCTATAATTTATATGGTTGCTGTTGTCAAAACACCAACACCATGAATTTTATGTTGCCCATTTCTGTGGGAGTATAAAGTGCTAGTACAAAAATTTCTAAAGAAAAAAGAAAGGTCTGAAGGTTAAGGTATCTAGTATTGCTGTCAGTTTTGATGACTGCAAAGCTATGTCTTGAGTTGTTAATTCATGCACAATTGATTGTCAGCGGCGGACGATACTCTGATCGCAGGCGCTCTCCATCACCAAGCTATGGACGGAGTTATTCTCGCAGCCCTGTGTACTCTCCTTCCCCCAGGCGAAGACATTATTCAAGGTAAGCTCTTAGTTTAATGAAGTTGGACCTTCTTTCCAGTAATATGTGATGGGTTTGGAAAAACAGTTTTTACTCGTATATTTCTGCAATCCATACAGATCTGTTTCTCCTAGAGATAGAAGGTATAGAGACCAAACCCACTCAAGGTCTCCGAATGGTTCAAGGAGCTATAGCAGAAGCCCAGTTAGGAATCGTAGCAGAGCCTAGAGTTCTCTAGGTGATTATTAACATTGGCAGCGAGCAAGAGACCTGCACCAGTTACTAGTTGAGTTTAGTGATGTATTGGTATGGGCTGATTGTGGATTTTCTAGAGTTGGCTGCTAGATAGAATAATGTTATATCAGATGCATCGTATAAACTCAGTTTAAGTATCTATGGCTGCCGATTGTTTGCACTTTAACCCTTATTCTCATATGGTCTGTGGAGGAATGTCTATAGATGTGCTATGCCATTGCTTTTCACATTTTGCTTTTCACAGTTTCGCATTAACTAGATATGTGACTTGTGCTCCCTCCCTCAGTGTACAAATAATTCACTTATAATATGTAGGTTTTTGTGCATGTATTTTATATCTAGTTCTTTTAAGTGTAAATAAAAAAGTTAATGCATTTATATAATAAAAGAAATTGAGAATTATGTGTGAATAAATTAAAAATAAAATAAATGATAAATAAAAATAAAACTATAAAACTCAAGAGATAATAATAAATATTTAATCTTTCAAGATAATTTGTTTATTGAGTTTGATAAATTTTAATGAATTAAAATATTTTTTATTTTATTAAATAATAAAAAAATAGATACATATTAATTTAATTGAATAAAATAAAATAAAATCATGTGAAACTGTATGTATTAAAAATATTATATAAAATAAATATTTTTTATTTTAAAAATAATGTTTATTTATGCAAATAATTAAAAAAAAAAGTATTTGGAAAGCTAAACACAATAA